>WYDI02007902.1:12766-34127 GCA_009867235.2 Psittacus erithacus | reverse complement strand
GGGCTTGGAGCAAGCTGCTCCAGTGGAAGGTGTCCCTGCCCGTGGCAGGGGTTGGAACTGGATGAGCTTTAAGGTCCATTCCAACCCAAACCAGGCTGGGATTCTGTGATTCCGGCAGTGCCACATAGACCATCACTATTAGAGATCAGGCACAATAGTTTTCTCCCTAGAGATGGAGAAGCTTTAACATAACCCGGGAGCCAGTGTCAAGTTTGAGCTCTTTGGTGCGCGGAGTAAGGGATGCTAGAGGATCTGCCTCCTCAGAGGGACGGGATCTCTCTCCCATTTACCTCACACATTACCCCCTCTCTCTGATGCATCACCTTTGGGTTACCCATGACCGAGGCAGGGTTCTGGCCCTCGGGAAAGCCTCTCACGGGGGATGTTCACTCGTTAACCGAGGGTGCAGAGACCCGGGGCCGCTCCAGCCCGAGCCCTTCCCCTCACAGCGGGGCCGGTCCTTCCTGTCAGGACCCTCCCTCCCTTCTCTGCCCCTGCCTGGCCGCGTGTGTGCCGGCGGCGGGAGCCGCTCGTGGGCTCTCTGAAGCCTGTGGTAGCCGTCCCCGCCTGTCGCGATAGACCGAGAAAGGGGCCTTGAAGGTCGCGACAACGCGTGAGCGGCCCCCGGGACGACGAGGGCAGCTCGAACTGCTGATGTGGAGCCCGGGAGTGAGCGGAGCAGCGAGTCCCGTGCTCGCGGGGGAGTGAGCGTGTGAGCCCGTCGAGCACCGTGGAGGTGTGCGCTGGGAACATGTCGCGATGGTGAGGGGTGAGTGTGAGGGGCTGGCGGTGGAGGAACTGAGGCAGTGCGGTGGAGCATGGCCTCTGGCTGGGAAGGCGTCTGTTTCCCCACGATTCGCTCCTGCCGCCTCCTCTCTCCCTCTGTTTCAGTGTTAAAACAGCAAGTTCCCACGGGGTTTCTGGTAACCGTGTGGTCCTCGGGTCGAAGGTGTTGTGTGTGATGGAAAACGGTTCTTTGGGAGCTCATTGCCTTCTCTTTTACTGCATGCTCCCTATTAGGATGAGTAGTAGTTTGAAGGATAGTCACGGCAGTATCCAAGATGGTTTAAATTGAAATGTCAATGTATTTTAATGATACACTAAGAAATAATAATATGAAATGATGTGTTTTATATAATGTGGATAATCACTTTTCTGTCAAAACCTATTGACACACCTTAATTTTGACTTAATAGCGTCACAATGAAACACCTGATTAGCTTTACAAATCGCAGGCTTTGAACCTCCTTGAAAACAATTCATAAGCCAGAATAAGTCATTCAGCATCAAACCTGAGGCTTTGAGCTCATTTGGAAACGTTTGCTTGCAATCACCAGTGATGTTATTAGTGTACAGGCACACAAAATGGTGGCTGTGTCCCAGTCGGCTGTTGCCTTGTTGAAAGAAAAAGAAACCATGTTCAGTATTATCTTCTGTTTCTGTTTGTATTTGGGTACTGCTTGCAGAGGGATTGCAGTTTCTAGGTGTTGTATAAAGCAGCTTTGTTAAGTGATTCCCAGCATTTACTTCTTTCAGGAACATTCTAAGTCGGAGCCATTTTGAGTGGAGTGTGGAGGCCATGAAGGCTGATTTTGAGATCGAATTATATTAGTTCATAAGTGCAGATGTGAATTCAACAGGTCGTTGCCTCTGAATAGCTCCCGTAAAACACTTGGTACGATTTTAAACTGCTTGGTTTTTATCCTAGTGCAGACAGGCCCACAAGGAAAGATTGCGAAGTATGGAAGGGCAGTCTTAGCACTGAGGTTCCTCTGTTAGTCATTAGGAGATGAGGCAAAATTTAATGCTTTGCCTTCCCTAAAGTCTTTACTGCAGAATAACAGGTAGAGACTACCTGAATTGAGCTTTAGGGGGCACAGGAATTGTGCAGGCTTAATGATAACATGAAGTCCAAAACATAAAGTCTTCTTTTTAACTTGTTGCCCAGTTTAACTTTTTCCCAGTTACCCAGAGTGAATGGGAAGAGGCTTGTTGAGACCTGTCTGCTAGGGCTTGCTATTGGTAAGAATGTAATCTTTTAACAGTGCCTTAAAAATAGGTCTCTTTCTCTCTTTCTTCTTTGCCTGGTGTGTTAACTTATAGAAAGATGCCTACAGGTGCTACATGGTTGTTATTGTAGGGTTGCAAGGGCTGCTGTGTAGTAAGTCTGGGACGCGTGGCTGGATCCTGACGGAGCGCAGCAGTGACAGCTCTGGATCAGAAAGTCACATTGCCGCAAGAAGATAGCTTATGCTTACCGTGTTCTTATGCTCCTTGATGGCATGTAGTTCTTCTAACGGAGACAGGATATTGACTGAGTCGGCTTTTGGCTTGATTCAGTAGGTCTGTTCTTGTTCTGTTCCTCAGGCAGGAAGTTTGCATTCTGGCAGGATAGCAAAACAGGGAGAAAAGCTGCATTTATGACCCTGTGTTCCCTTCCTTACAGAGTAATAACAGCTAGGCAGGTCAGATATAGCATACTACCCTCTTCCATCTATCCTTGCATAAATGGGGAGATGATTCGTATATTTTGATCGCTTCTGTGCTGGAAACTTGAGAACAGCTAAGACCTGGTGCTTCTTCCTGAATTGTAGCCTCAGATTTTCCCAGTCATGCTTCTCTAGATTAAATTACCACCACAGCCATGTAGCAAAGATATTCAGCATTTAATGTTGGTAATGTGAAAGCTGCATGAGATGAAAATGAAGCTTTTGAATTCTAAAGCAAACAATTATGTTATTGTTCGAAGGTTTTCATTTTTAACATGTGAAAGAGAACAAGATGTTCTTATTCATGAGATCAGAAAATGAGCTTCCAGAAGAAACAGAACATATCTAGACTTTGGCAACATTTGCTAGTGATGGTCAAATGGTTTTCTCTCTGACAAAGGCGTCCAATCAGAATGATCCTTTATATAACTATTTTGTGTTCTCTGTGTTTTTATTTCCTTTCAGAAAAGTGCCAAATTTGTTTAGTGGCACCTTAACCTCACTGATACTTATGTGATACAGAAGATCCTGAGCTGCTGTAGTGATGCCCACCAATACCAATTTGTAGGTTAGAGAAAACTGTCCAAAACACTTAGCAACATCTGGTAGAACATAATTGCATTGACAAGAAATAGACATTATGACTAATGAGGCTCTCCTGAAATCCTGTTTTTAAGGGGCTGTGGAAACGAATAACACTGCAGAATGTGAAGTACTAAAGGGCAGCGCTGCTGGCTTGTCACTCTTCGAGCCTGCTTTTACCAGGGATGCTTGACAGCTTAACAAAATGTGCCATAGTCTGCACTGAAAGCTGAAAGTGTGCCTTCTGCTTACTCTGAGCCAAATTGCCTGCTATGTATGCTACAAAGCTCTATTAATTTCAAGAGGGTTGCATGGGATGTAAATACAGGCAGCCTATGATTTTCAGTCTCCAGTGTACTAAATTTTAAGTGTAGCTGAAATCTGGAATGGAGGTCATTGGCATTACATGCCTTCATTAGCAGTAAATATGTGTGCCAAAGACCAGGGCATAAGGCATTCATTTTAAATGCTGGGTCTTAACATTAGCAATCATATAAATAATTCAAGTGTTGTGATGTCTGGATCTAAGTTTAATGTTGAAACTACAGCTCAGTCCTGGAACTGAGTGTCTCTTTAACATGTAGGCCATAACTTTTCTATGTTCCTGTCAAACTTAGCGATGATACCCAAAACTAGAGTCCTGGCATATTTAGGCACATACTGCATAGGCTACATTTGATTCCAAAGCCCTGAAAAGCCAAATAGATCAGACATGCATGTCAAATTTTCTTCCCTCTTCCTGCTTTGCCATTCCTGCTCAACTGGTGGTAATGGGGGCTTGGTAGGTGTAAGAAATGGCGATATATTGATCACTCAGTACATAGGGGTATGTCTGTAGTAAGCAAAGAGTGCAGTGCGAAGGCTTGTGCTGCAGTCTTTGAGACTCCAGGTTAGTCTATGTGTTGCTGAGCATTTCTTAAAGCTAGGTCAGCTAAGGAGTGTTGCAGAGCTGGAGATGTCCATCCTTTTAGCAGGGCAAATACCTTGCAGATACCTGCGTGCTAGGATTACCTTTCTGGGACTGCCTTGTCTGTTAAAGTAGTGATTCTGCATATTGAACATGGTCTTATTTTCTGTTACTTAAGCCTCTGAGGTAAGGGAGATAAAATCCAAACAACTGCTTACCTCTGCAGTGCCTTTTCAAAGCAGATGTGGCTGCTTAGTAGCTTTTTAATTTTCTGTACCAACAAATTACAGTGCTTTCCCCCCAAGTTTTCTCATAGCAATGGTTCATATTCTTCAGCATCTTTCAGCTTCAGCTGCTATTTCTTCAGTGAAGGCAAAAACCAATACAATTGTTGAAAAATGCCATTTCCTGTTGTTCCATCATTAATTCCTTCCTGATGTGTTTTTCATTATTTCTGTCCCGTATGTGAGTAACTTGATATGATAAATGCATCTGTGCCCATATGAATTTGCTAACAGTGAAGGCTGGCTTTTACTGGGAGTGCTGTAGTGCTGATCCTTCTGAGGCTTATCTACTACAGGGTGATACATGGCTGCTTCTAAAGAAGCCTGACGAGTTTGTGGGGATTCAGCAACTGCTGCAGGTGCAGTTTGAGCTGTTCCTGCTCATAGGTAGTTCTTTTGAAACCCTTTCATGAGGGGCTGCCTGGATTTTCTTAAGACTTTGTTCTTTAGAGCCTGTTTATACAAATAAACATAATATGCCTGACATTCTACAAAAGCAAATTAGATTTATATGAAAGAGTTCAATGAACAGCATTTTGAATGGGATCCAGAATGGGCTTTTTAATTAAATGAATATAGTAATTTCATAGAGGCAGTTCTCATTAGTGTGCCAATATTGAGATGACCATTTCCTTCTAATCACATTCTGTATTTATATATAAGGGGCTCTGGTTTAGGTTTGATTTGAATAGATTGATATGTGATTGTGTCTTGACACCTAACTCGCATAGAAAAGGTAAGATGGCTCTGCTTTGTAAATGAAGCTGCTAAATACTTAGTAAAACAAATGACAGCTGTTTACTGTAGCATTTCTTAGTTGGTGCATGTACACATCACAGTGTGTACCTGTTGCAGTGTATGTATAACCAGCTATTTAAAAGTCCCTTGCTCAACAGGGTGGATTTTATTGAATTCGGTTGAGTTCCCGGTCAAAAGGAGATGAGACACGTTTTCTGTTGCATGTGAGAGACTTGAAGGAACTGTAAATTTCCACCAGAGTTCAGGGAAAAAAAGAAAAATGTTTTCCTCTCAACCTTTTTTTCCCTCTGCTTTTCCATGTATCATACATGGCAGTTACATCTTTTCCTTTGCTGTTTTAACAGAATCATAATTCTGTCTTCAGAAGATTCAGTTTCTGTCTTTTCCAGTGATGTCTTTCTGTTCTGCTTTTTAATACTCGAAGACAATTACTGGGGAAGTACTAGCTCTCTTTGGATCAAAATCTGTGAAACCATAAAGGAGCGACTTGTACAAGAGGGGAAACTGTTGGGAGACCAGGAATGCGTGAGGAATTCTATCTGCAGTACCCCAGAGTCAAAGTTAAATATAGTTCTGAGTTTCATGCTGCAGCAGCCGTGCACAGTTTCTGCCAACATCCGCAAAAAGCTCCATTGCAGGTTCATAAACTTAGGTCAAAGAGTGACAGTCTCGGGTCATACTTGGGAGCTCATGAGTCAGCAAGAAGAAAGTGTGCTTGGTTGTACATTTCTGCTTGTCCCATGGGACTGTTCGCATGGCTCCTGCCTGCAACAGTCTGTGCATTGCACTGGTTATTACTGGAAGCAGGGAGGAGAACAAGAGTGGATTCACAAGAAGAGGAAACATGTAGGTCCCTCTTGTTCCTCCCATCTTTTTTGGTACTTCCACTTTAATTGGGAAGCTTACTTTGGAAGTTTAATGAGAGCAGAAAGTTCTTTGAGAAGCTTGGATTCCTTTTTCTTTTCACCAAAAGATAGGTGTATTACCAGTTCACCAAGGTCAGGCTAACTTTCTCAGGCGCTAAGAGACAATATTTGAACAAAACTCTTTTACCAAAGTTAATACCATGTTTTCTGTGTGATTTAATCCTGTTTCAGAAGGAAGAGTCCCAATACTGGTCACTGAATTACTTCAGTAGCTCGTTGCAAGTTCTTTAAATGCTGATGTAGGTTGCTAATGTCCAGAAAGCCACATCTGGATTGAGTGGTTTTCTGTTTATCACGTTATGGCACCAGGTAGTCTACCCACTTCCTAAGAAAGATGAGACCCTTGTATCCGACCCGCCTACCCCCTTTTTTGCAGCTCACGGAGTCGGAGGGTGTTCACCTAACCTATTCAGGGACCCTACGAGCAGCACCAGGCCAATAGAGGTTAGGGAGATCAGTCCACCCGCTTCCCAAGAAGGACGAGACCCTTGTATCTGACCCGCCTGCCCGTCCTCAGGCAGCTCACGGCATCGGAGGGTGTTCAGTCAGGCTCCAGTGGGTGAGTGGTTCAAACAGTTGAAGCTGTGAAGCTTCTCTGTTCTAATGACACAGCTGCACAAGTGCTTTCATAGGAAGAGCTAAAAATGTCATAGCGGAATTTGAAAATGTTAATTAAGTTTCAATCTTTGTGGACAACATTGTTAATCACAGTAATGGAGAAAAACAGCACCCTTGGGTGCTCTGTGTCACATCTTATTAAAAAACAATTCATTTCCACTCTCAGTATCACTTCAACTCACTCTATTCAGTCTTTCCATGAAAAAAGTAATCACTTGATACTGGTTCTTTGGTCAGAAACTCTTTGTCAAACACCCAACATTACTTGGTACATTTAGTTTTTCTTTTTCTAAGTTTTAATTACTGCTGTTGCTTTGATAACGTCCCAAAAGCTCTGTGCTTTTCAAGCATGAAAGTTCAATGTTTTAAATAATATGCTAGTCTGGAAGAGGTATCATACTCCAGAAGAGGTCTGGCACTGTCTGATGCATATATGACGTGCTGCTTGGATGATGGGAAAAGCTGAAAAGCTAGTTCCATTTTGGGGGGTGTGTAAATGCCGATTTCACTCTGTTTCGCTTCCCGCAGTAGAGTTGTTTTAGTTGGGCTGAGCAACAGGAACTAATTAGAGGCATCTTTCAATTCTGAACAGTTCTGTACTTCATTCATCTGATTCCAGCCTTTGTGCCTTCGTAATATACAACCTGTATGAATGATGAAATGTGGAGGGAAATACAGGGGAGTGCAGTCTTGTCCCCTCTTGCATCGCCAGAACCAGACCAGATGTGCTTTTTATTATAGCTGGAATAGCTAGTATAGTAGCCTAGAAGCTCTATGCTGATGAGTAGGAGATCCACGAAATGAAGAGTTAAAAATCACATCCCTCATCCATGGTTTCTTCATAGTTATGAAGAAGTGGTTGTTCAGATGGTTATTTCTGCACTTCGTTCACTTAGGTACTGCCAGTTTAGAGTGACAGCTCTATGGGACGCTGGTAACAGCAGCAGACTCTCACTGTGTACTGAGCATGAGTGGCTAGGGACTGCATGCCTGCCTACCTCACTTTGTGTGCATACAAGGGTTTATGTTCAGCTGTTCCATGTCTTCAGGAGAAGGAGTGTGATTTCACACCGCCTTCCTCCCCATGTTTATCAATAGCTTGGTTTGGGAATGCTGTCTCTTTGTCTGTAATATCCTCCTTGGAAAAGGAGGGAGGCTGAGTAGAGGGGTAGAGAAGAGTGTTCTTTTATTTCACTCTTCTAATCCTCTTACTTCCCTTTTGGTGCCATTCAATGTGTCTTGGCGTCTTCTCAGAATGTGGTAGCATAGGCTGTGTCCCTCCTTTGTCCCTTCCTGTGACCTCACAGATATGCATGACCTTAGTGGCTGATACTCCAGTTGCTTTCAGCATCAATCACGTTATTAGGTCTGTCTTTTTCAGGCTGGAGGCCTTGACAATGATGCTTATTGTAGTGCAGACCTTTACAGTGTGCTAACGACTGAAATTACTTCACACGTATTTCACTTTGTTCATTCTATCACCTCCCTGAGCTCTGAGCTAGGCCTGGATCGGTTTTTTGACATATACAGTAGCTTTCTGACACATCCACTCAGTTTACTTACAGCAGTGTTGCTTTCTAATGTTTTCTCTTTAATTATTTCCATTACTCTCAGCCAACGTACATTATTTCTCTCAGCTGTCAAGCCCTTGCAGAGTGTTTTATCCCACTAACTGTAATAACATTTCTCTTTTTTTCTTTTTATTGAAGTTGCAGCTTAAAATTATACTTACTTTGTTCTCACCAAAAAAAAGAGGATGCTAACAAGGCTTCTGGTGTGTGCATTTGTACCCTAAATACATTTTACATGTGTGCTTTTAAGCTGTGTTAAAGGATAAGCAGAAACAATTTGGGGGAACACTACACTTTCTTAAAAACAACAAAACCCAAACCCACCAGAACAAAACACAATAAACCCCCTATACCTCGAATTGGCCTTTAGTATATCTCAGGCTTTGACTCGCATATTAAAAGGTAAGTGTGCTGCATGGCATTTGTGTTAGGAATTTTCAGCCCTCAGCTGGGCAAGAGTTGCCTTTGCACAGAAGTGTCTGTCTCACCAAACTCGGTGTATGAAGGATTTAGATACAGGGAGACAGTAAGACCAAAGCTGTAGTGCACAAGAGCCTGCTGCTTCTCTGTGCTGCCTATATCACACGGGAGTTTGTTGGCAGGAATGGAGAGTGGAGGAGTGTGTGTGCTTATGTGTATGACTAAATAATAGCTAAGCCGTGTATTCTATCCTTCTGATTTAGGAGTTGCACAGGAGCCACAGGCTTTCTGCAGCTTCAGCAGCTGATCTAAGCTCTGTCTATCTTCCCTAGCTTCTTTCTGGATATTTATTTACTTTCTATGGTACTTGTCACGGTGGCACTCAGACCATAAAAGTGCTTCAGCAGATAGTTTGCAAAACCTTGTACACCTGCACAAATTTATTCAACACTGCAAATTAACTGCTTTTGTCACGCCATGGCACAGAGTGTGAACTGTGATATTTTTCTTGCTGCTGAACGCTGTTAGACAAGCATTTTCTAGTCTGTTTCTTTGAGTGAAATACAAAAGGATGGATGTTTACCAAGAATTCGGAGTACTGTTTTACAAATGTCCCTGTAATGTCTAGAAGCAGAAATACTTCTGGATCCACTCTTAGTGTGGGCAGCACCTGACTCTCTCACACAGAATTATATCATGAAGAATTAAACGTAGTGATTCAGTAATGCTGGTATAATAATCCATCTCACTGTTTTCCTTTTATTTAATAAAATGGAGATTATTGCTCCTGAGGTTATTTTTCCCTTCTGTTCTTTTGAGGTTTTTTCTCCCCTCTATGCCAGAGAAAGTTTCCCAGGGACTGACCTTGAAACTGGCTATAGTGAGTGTTTGACTTCAGCTTTGTCATCCTGTCATGCAACTTAAACAAACACCATAAGCCTCTGTTTGAGAAGGGTTCGATCTCTGGAAATATTGATGTGTTTGAAGTTTTATACCTTAAATAAAGCCATTTCAAATCAATGTATGACTTTGAAACTTTGCTTCTGGTATCAGTGCCTCCATATAACCTTTTTTGACATGCATATAACAGCCTTCATGCTTCAGAGGAAACACAAATGCTAACAAATAGTTGCCAGTCCTTTGGTAGTTCATGCTACCCAATGACTTAAGTGGGATTTCGGCACTCAGATGCTGCAGGGTAAGTTTCAGTGGATATCTCTATTCTCAAGAGAACAATAGTGGAGGAAAGATATGTTAAATATCATGTGTAGTTTTAGGGGATGAAGTTGTATCACTTAAAATCTGTCTTCCATTCAGCTATTCAGGGCTTGTTCCTGTATTTCTTCCTGTACTGAGCCACACAACCGCATGCTAGTCCAGAGTGGAATTGGGGTGCTGCAGCTGAATGGAAAACTCTTTCTATTTCCCTGTGTCTGTAAATGGCCTGTGAACCTGGGGTTTTGTTAGGTATTTCTGTGTCCTGTTGTAAAACCAGAACTGTTGTAAAACTAGGATGCTTCCAGCATCATATGTGACTTTCACATGTACCTTTTTGATAGCATTTGCATTCACTGTGTGAGATGATCATAGGTCTGTCACTGTATTAGAGACCTCATCAAGAATGCAGTCACAGGTCTTTCAAGGTTAGTTGCAGTTAATGTGCTTACTGAGCTAAGGGAAAGCATATAGTCCTTATTAAAGGAAGTTGAAATCTCTCACTGTATTTATAACCTACTCAGGAGTCTGTCTGCTTCCTCCACTGTGTCACCTACACAAATTACACCAAATGAAGGGGGCAAAAAAGGAGTTAATTAAACTTTGATATTTCCCACAGCTCTGCCAGTGTAGAACTCACCTTTCCAGCACATTGCACTGTTCCTGACCACCATCATTAAACTCAGACCAGACTGCTTGCTATGAAAGATAGTTCTGTTGAAAATATATCTTGTTTCACCACTGCATTCAAAACTTGCCCCTTGTTAATTTGTTCAATGTTTTTAGGTTGTCCATAGATTCTTTATGAAGTGTTCATCCATACTGATAAGTAAGTAATGATGTAAGATGTAATGATGTAAGAAACTAGTAATAAATTGTATTTCAGGAAAACAATGGGGAAAGCTAGTACAGGAGTTGACTGGTAAAGTTTGTTACAAGGAAATTTCATCTGCAACTTTGTTGCCCTCTTTTGGGGACGGAAGCTGTGTGTATAGATGGCCTTTAATTAACAGGTTTTGCATTGATCTGCTGCCTTTCACAATGGGGACCTCTGAGTTGTATCATCTTTAATTAAATGTTCTCAACACCTCCATAAGATGGCAAGGCATGATAGTGAATATATTGAATATGGGATTTCCCAAATCCCGCATTGTTGATCTAGCTCTCCTTGGACTCACGTTGACAATTACTGTTCTGAGTGACTTGAATTAGAGCAGATGGAAGTTGGAATGTTTTTTGCAGATCTTACTCTAGATGAAATGTTCAGTTCATTTAATGTGCAGGTAATGATTGGGCATGGAACTCCCTGATTTTAACTGTTTAGTTGTAACTGTTCAGTTTAAACAAAAACAGGGGAAGTTCAGGTTGGAGATAAGGAAGTTCTTTACTGTGAGGTTTCTGAGGTACTGGCAGAGAGTGCCCAGAGAATCTGTGGCTGCCCCGTCCCTGGCAGTGTTCAGGGCCAGGTCGGACAGAGCCTTGGATGATATGGTCTAGGGTGAGGCATCCCTGCCTATAACAGGGGGTTGGAACTGGATGATCTCAGGGTCCCTTCGAAGCCAGACCATTCTATGACTCTATGAACTCAAGAGTTCAGATTCTGATCCTTCTGTTCTTACCTGCTTTCTTCTCTTTATGCCACCATTTCTCAATGGAATTGGAAAAAAAGAGCACACAGACCCAGTGAGAGCAAACAGGGGATTCGTTCTCTCTTCTGTGAGTACAGAATTAAGAAAAATCCAAAATACAGTGCTGAGAGATTTTGAGCCAGAAGCCAAAGGGTTCACAGAGGTGCTACAACAAAGGTAAATGGTTTCTTTGGATGGAACAACATAGAACTCGTTTTTGTAATGTGTTTAGCTGCTAGTGAGGGGTGGGAGAGGCCTGCCCTCAAGACATGTCCTTTCCTATCTCTGTCTAAAGATCCCTGTGCAGTAAATCAGCTGATTTTTGGCCTGAGGAGGAGTTTTAATTACAGTAAGTGCTTAGGAGAGTTGGATTTCATCCATTTTGGAAAATGGAGCATTTCAGGATCACATGAGGCATGTTGAAGACCAGAAAGTTGTAGTCTTGCATTGACCTGTACATGACAATAAATCTTATCTGTAAGATTGACTTCAGTAGGAAAGATTTGCTGTGGAATTTTGCTGGGAGGCAGCTTGTCAGGTATATTTCTCTACACTGCAGTTTTCTGTGTGTTCTCATTCAGTGTAATCCTTGTGCACACAGCAAAACATCAGCAAGAAACTGCTCAGGTGCTGGAATCATTGGACAGAGTTTCCTGTCTGTTATCCAGATACAATATGAGTCAAAAGCTTTTTGAGAGAGAAGTTAGAACGTGGCACATGGCTGTACATGTGGTACTAATTCATTTATTACAACTTTATTGATTTTAAAAAGGGTTATCTGTTTCCTTGATGTTTTCCACTCATTTTAAGGACTCTAAACTTATGTTTCCACACCATAGTCGTTAGTGCTGTGTTTACTGTACTATAAATAACGTGTGGCAACAACAGTTATGGTTTTGAACAAAGAAAATTAAGAAATTCATCTTTAATATCTTTTCAGCTCCTGTCATGTGGTTTCTGGTGTGGACTCACAGGCTGATCTGTGTTTCCAGGAGGTTTTTGGATGTGGGGCTGTTGTTATGTGAAGGGAGATGGGGTCTATATTAACTGGTTGGCTGATCGCAAAGTGAATTTGTCCATTGCTTGCAGTACAGAAAGTCTGAATTCTAAAAGGCTGTAGCTATAGCATCTGTGATGTTTTTAATCTTCTTTTTCAGCTGACAGCAAACAGTCCTGTAAGCGTTCAGTGGTAAATAGTTTTGCACTACTCAGCATCCCTGGTTTTCAGAGAAGTGCCAAAATTGACTTTAAAAGCTGATAAAATAAGCTTGGACTGGTAGGAAACTGAGGGGGAAAACCAGATAAATTATCGTCCTCAGTCCACTCTTACAGTCTGTCAGATTTTAAGTGTGGATCACTACATTTTGGTCCTGTGATCTGACTGGTAGGATGTGAAACTTCTGTTAAGATTCTGAGCCAGCTATGCTTGTGCTGGAGCTTTTAGCACTGTCACTTCTCTGTATCAGGCACTGGGTGTCACGTGAAAAGAAGACTGTTTTTTACTTCTGATTGGCTGGAAATCTAACTGAAATGATGCTGAAGACTCTTCCAAAATTGCATCTCAATGACGTTGTTTGCTGTGAAATACTGAAATTATGGAGAATGAAATGCTAAATATTTTTGTTATGGTGCTTAAAAGCACTAAAGGAAATGATACCAAAATAAAATGAGGAGATGAAGCATTAAATCCACACTGGAGTAGATAATGTACTCCAGCGTGGGGTGTAGACTGCTCCAGGAGGCTGTATTTGGAATCTGATGATCTCAATGAACCTGTTGTAAGATATTACAAAACAGGAAAAGCAGTACCGAGGGCAAGCTGATCTTACTTAGATACACTTAAAAAGCTGTAGTGGAGGAGCCAAATCTGGGTTTAGGGGAAATGAAAAGGCCTTGTGAATGGAAAGGTGTGATGCTTATCACTAGTCCTCCGTGTTTCTTCATTTAAGGTGTATATCCTTCTACCTGTGTTGTCTTGTTAATGGACCACCAGAAAGGACTTAGATGCTCTGTGGAGATCAGGTCTACTCTTGTTAGTAGATAAGAAGTACTGGAGAAGAGAACTGAGGCCAAGGGCAGCGACCTCTTAAGATCTGCTCTAAAAGACACGTAACAGTGTAGAAGGGGAAAGAAGGGGGATTGTTTTGTAAAACCGGCACTTGTATTATTTTCTTTTAGTTTTCTAAGCAGAGAGGCTTTCAGCTTCCATCAGTTTTTCAATCATCTCAGGTACTGGCATGTGTACAGAGGGGTTTTTATTTGGTTTTCCAGCCCTAAATTGCTTGTTCTGAAGTATAATGATGGTGTAAAATGATTAGTAGCCATAATGCTTCCTTGAAAGATCTGTAAGCCTGGCTTTATAAAGAATGCATCCGTCATGGGTGATATTAGCATTCTCCAGCTCTGTCTGCAATACAGAAGAATCTTCTGTGCAATGGCCCCAAGTATCATGGGCAAAATATAAGCATCACCCTTTTTTGTATTCTCAAAGCTTCCTAAATTGTCATTTGTAGGTCACTGATGGTTCATGGAGAGTGTGTTCCTCTAAGACCAGCTCCTCCTCCTTATTTTCAGCAGCAATACTATGTACATAGAACTATGTTTATCTTAGATACTCTTAACATCACTAAACAAGCAACCGCTGTATGTGTAGCACTGCCATCTGGTCATCCTCAAGAGGAGTGCCTGAAGGACTGTGAAAGAAAAGGAACAGAATTGTTCTAATGAGACAACAGCTAGGTCCAAAAGGGGGAAGTGTACTGTGATTAGTAACAGTAACTAAACCCTTATTCTAATCCTGGTCAAATATCAGTCTCTTAATCTTTTTGTTCAGAGGAAACCAGCTAATGATCTGAAAAAAATTAACGACTGTACCACTGGCGAGAGTAACTGGGGAAGCTTAGAGGGGTTTTGTTTGTTTTGGCTCTTCTTGATAAAGAAAAGCATCCCCTTCTCCTTTTTCTTAATTCATCATTTCTTCCTGTAGAACTAGAAGTGAAAAGAGATCTAGCAAAAGGTTGTTCTGTTGTTTATTACAAGTGAAACAGCTGGAAAACTTTTGGGGAGTTAAAAATCATGCAAGGCCTTTTGGATCTTTGAGATCTTATTTTAGGGCAGTTGTTCCATCATGGATGGGGCTTGAAGCAACCTGCTCTAGTGGAAGGTGTCCCTGCCCGTTGCAGGGGGATGGAACTGGATGAGCTTTAAGGTCCTCTCCAGCCCAAACCAGTCTGTGATTCTTTGTCAAATAGGAGTCTGAAACCTTAGGCTACTAGACTGTGATCTGGTAAAGGCTCCTTCCACATTTGGGGAAAGGACTTCCTGACTGTTGCATATTTAATCTGTTCCGTAAGAGATGATGAATTTTGAATTGTTGTAATCTTTTTTCTTCTCTTTCCTTGGCAGAGCTGCATTTGATCAGGGCTGTCACATAGAGATGCTTCAGGTTGAAAACCTCTTGCCATGTTCCACTGAAGTTTGGTTGCATCGCAGGGCATGGTGTCGCTGGTGTAGTTGTTGAGAGAGCTTCTTAAATGCCCTTGGGTCCTGATGACTTTATGAAGAAACAACTAAGTCTATAGAACACTGTTACCTTGGCTCAGGCATGCTGAACACAACTTCTATTTGCATCAGGGTCACAGCCTTTGAGTTTCATTAAGGCAGCTGGTTAATGGCAGAATTTTTATTTTCTACTTTGGTGTTTAGGGACTGTTTGGTGGGCCTTGTTGCCTCATGTAGCAAAGGCATGTTTGTATACATGAGCTTGTGCCAAGTTTAAATATAACCATCAAGTAACTATTAAGGAGGCAAGTTATGAAGAGGTGAAGAGGAGGCATGATTTACTTGCTAAAAATTATGTTGCAGATTAAGCACAACTTTATAAGCATCAGTCAAAAGTGGCTCTGGGAGCCACATAAAATCTCACCAGCATCATCATCATCTGTTTAATGTTAATGGCGCTATTAGGTACTGAGAGGAACTGTTTTTAGTGTTTGGTGAGAAGGTAAAGGAAGCAGTGGAGCATTCTGAGCTGACTGTGCTGGAAAGTGTGCTGTGAGCTGGCTGATACTCTCACTAAATTATGGTCCTATTCAGTATTAGCTATAGGGAGAAACAAAACTGAAATTCAAGCCTGCTCTGAAAGTTTTCTGAACTCAGCATCATTTTTAGAAGATTTATGAGAGTTCTAGTTCAGAAGGAGAAAGCGCTGTATTCTTAAGGGAATGGTTAAAAGCTTGTAACAAATCTCTCTACAGAGTGAGTGCTCCTTTGACCTAGGCAGTAGAAAAAGGCTGTTGACCACTTTAGGGTATTCATTAACCGTTTTTCTTTCACAGTCTGGGTGATACATTTCTTCTGGGGTTGAATCCATGTAACTGAGCCTATCTGCAGTTGCAGCAGTCGAGTTTAAAATACGGCTGTATGAGGGGGAGTTGATAATGAATCCACATAAGTCTGGAAATGTTCCACCTCTCCTTAGCCCCAAGAACTGAAGCATTGATTAGCCTCTCAGTATGGAATTTATGCTTTTATAAAGGCTGAAATCCTATTTCCAAATAGGTAAATGAGTCTGTTGAGACATGGATAATGGAGCATGGAAATAGCAGGAGCACAGGTGAGCGGAGATGCTCTGAACATGCAATTACATGCCAGAAAGATTTGTTTCTTCAGAGAGTAAAGATGATGACTACGTTTACTGAGGGAGATTGTATCACTTCATAGTTAATTTAATGTTTCTGATAGCTCATCTACAAGTATCACTGTGTCTGTTGTAATTGAGAATAGATGGTGCAAGTTATAATGGGTTTAGATAGTGCTTTATTCAGGCTGGTGTATAGTAATGCTATTATTTTATCTTATTCCAGACTGTCTTAATGTATTTCAGTTTAAATGAACCCCAGTTTTCAAAAAAACCACATCCCCCTTAGTTTATGTATATCTTTTTTAGCTGCTAGGAGCCAGCAGTCCATTAACAGCACATGGCAAACACTCTGTGTCTGTTACAACACTTTTTCACGTTTGAAAACTCCTGGCAAATTTCAGGCTTAGAGTGCTGCTGTTCCTCCCAGTAAGAACAGAAAGTAGTTGTTTCACCTAGTCCAGAAGGAAGCTGGAGATTGTAGATGGTGGAGAGTAAGTTCTTTGCTTTTTACTACTACTTGTCATCCTATATACCTGCACAGTTTGTTGAAAGAGCAGGTGGACAGTCTTGCATGGGCATCCCAGGCATTCACAGAGCATAAATGCTGCCCATTACAGTGCTGAGAGGTCATGGATTGCTATTCCTTTTCTTCATTTTCCTTCAAGCAAGTAGAATGATGAAACTGCAGTTTATTTCTCTCTGTCCACCTCCAAAATGTATTGATCTCAAAATGTGTTTTGCAGAGGTAGATCTCTAGCTCTGCTGTAGTAGTGCAGAGAAGAAACTACAAAATCTATATGGCAAATCTCCTTTATAATATGAAATAGTGGAAACAGATGGAAAAAAAAAATGCAGTAGGCACCTAATAGAGTTACTTTAAAGTTTTTTAAAGTTACTTTAAAGGACACTTTAAGTAACTTCATATCTCCCACTGAAAGCACCAGGGGTTGGACAATTTAAATTGCACAATGGCCTTGCAAATGGTGTAAAGATGTGTGATTGCAGACACCAAAATGTATTCGTATACTTGGCTGTAGGTGTCTCAAACTATTATTGGTGTGGTTTAATTTCATGTAATTCTTTTTTTGCTAAAGTAAACACCTTCTCAAGTTTTTGGAAGGAGACTAAAGAGCTGGAGTTGAGTATTTCTAAGGTGTCTTCGTGATTTTACTACGTCTTTCCTTAGATACTTGGAACCTTTTTCTTTTCTCCACTACTAAGGCCCTTTTTACAGTTACTGTCAGCATTCCCAGTTGAACTGAATAATTTACCCTTTTAAACTGACAGCAGCTGTCATTATGAAAATTGCAGGGCCAAGTTTGACAGTATTCACACAATGGGGGAACTTAAACTTTTAACAGGCTTCGAGAAAGCCCAGACTTTTCAGCACATCTTGTCAGTCAGTACATGAGCTCATCTCTTCCTTGTGAAAAGTTGGCAGATTAGAAGATTATATCTGACAGATCTGAAACAGCACTGATGACATCCTCCAACAATAATATCTCTGTGAGGGGTGGGGGGGGGAGAGAGGAAAATGGTTTAATGAAGAAAAATGTTATTAAAAAGTGGGTGAGCACATTACAAACTGAAGGATGCTCAGGGTTTGTGGCTGTTTATAACTCATTTATTTTATGCAGCCTTAATATTGACAGCTCTTAATCATCCAGAGATGTACTGCTCTCTTTCTGCAAAAGAACATTCCTCAGGTTTTAAGGCTTCTTGTAGTTGAAGAAGTTATGTCCTTTCATATTCATTAGTAGCTAGTGTTTTGACATTAAGGATTAATGGTGGCACATGTCTTAAGGCAAGTGTAATGCAGTAGTAGGTATGTGTGGCATTTATGGAGTGTCTGACGCTAAGCAGTCGCTTAGCAAGTGAAGCCCCTGCACTGGCAGAGGGTGTGTGACTGCAATGTCTGCCTATCCCAGGGGGGTTGCTTCTGGATTTTATCCCTCTTTTAGTGAGGTTAGTGTCACAAATGCTCTCTCCTGCTATGGTTTGCTGTATTGGTTTAATGAAGATAATGGAGTTCTGTCTGTCATGAGAGTGGGGTGGGGAGGAGGATCAAAACCCATAGGAGGTTTCTACTCTCTGTTGTTTTTATGCTTTACAGTCTAAAGTACAAAACATGGCCTGAATTGAGGCATACAGTGCGCGTGGAACTAAGAGACACAAATTGCTTTAGGATTCTTGTCAGCATTTTTAAAGTTTATCCTTTACTGTGTCATCTTGTTTCTTTTAGTCTACCTTTAGCTTTGCTTCCCTTTCTGAGCCAGCAGAAAGTAGGTTTTTTTTTATCACAGCTTACGGTTTAAGAGCACATTGGGAAGAAAACTCACTTTTTTCTGACCACTTTCATGTGAGGAATGAAGAGAAATGTGGAAAGTATTTGTACCTTGTCTTGCCATATTCCTGTAGTAATGCTCTTTCTAAGAAATCCACTACTACCTCTCATTGTTTCAATGCCATGCCCACTGTCATCCTTCCTGAGAAGGATGGTGCTGTTTATAATGCATTGCTCTTTTGTGGCCTAAATATTCACAGCTCTTAATTATCCAGAGAGATTCACTGTTCTCTTTCTGCAAA
Organism: Psittacus erithacus; assembly: GCA_009867235.2. Lineage (NCBI taxonomy): Eukaryota > Metazoa > Chordata > Aves > Psittaciformes > Psittacidae > Psittacus > Psittacus erithacus. The sequence continues at coordinate 15,500 of WYDI02007902.1, read as the reverse complement.
AGAATATTTCTCAAGTTTTAATTGAAGAAGCTGTGTCACTCGGCAGTGATACCAGAAATCATTAAGGGACACTAATGTTAAGGATAATCCTTGTTGGATTCCCTTTTTGTTACTGCAGAGCTTAGATAAAACCTGGATTGTGCAGGTTCCAAGTTGTGGCAGCCATAGTTGAAAGCACAGAACACTACTGTGCAAGCAGTGTCTGCTGGGCCCTCACTATGAAGTGTGGGCTCATTTTGAGATCCCCAGATGTGGTACAGGAGAAGACACCTTATTGAAAATCCATTAGCCCATGTTCTGATTTGACATCCATCAGTCACCTGGCAGCAGTATAGACATCATCTGAAGACTCCAAATGCTGTTGCAACTCAGCTGCCCCCACATACCAGCAGCAGGCTAAAATAACTACTCACACTGCTTTAATTGCAGTAAGTATTAGTTTAGACGATGGAGTCAAAGTTTTCTCGACTGCCAAGATGGAGTGAGATCGAGATGTTGACTCTGCTTTGTCCTGTTTGTGCAAGTCACTGTTAATTCTCTGTTTTGTACTGTATGTAGCATGCCACAGACTGACCTCAGTCCACTTCTCCATCCCCAAAAACTATGCACATGCAGTCCAATAGCTTACTATCACTGCCGGCTATGAGTGTTGGTTGCAAGGACAGATGAGAATTAGATGCTTTCTCATCTCTTTAACTGAGCATAAACAAAACATGTTCCATTTTTATGGAGTAAACTTTCAAAGTGTAAACCCAAACTGTCACCTTCAGTTTTGCAGTTCTGGATAAAAGCAATGTTGTTTCAATAATAAAGAGAAAGAAGAAGGTTTCTGAGTCTGCCCAAGGTCTGTGTGATCTGTGTTGGGCAGTAATGAAGCCAGTTATGCTGATGATTTTGCTGACTATCTCCATAGTTACCTTCTTCCCAGGAGACAAAAGCAACTGCCTGATCATAGCATGGCTGCATCCTATGATCATCAGCCTTCATCTCATTGGGGTGCAGGGAAAAGGAAGGTTTCTTATCCTCCAGAGTGTTACTAATGTATCCATTATTCTTCTCAATTTTATTCAAAATAGGAAAAAAAGGGAAGAAGAATTCATACTTGGTGCACAATATTATGAAGTGCAAAATGTCAGTTATTTGGGTTATTTGTGCATATTTTACAGTCAGAGACATTATGTGCGTTTCCTTTAAGAGAAATTTAGGAGGATGAAGCTGAGTAGAACATCCTGCTGAGCAGGTAACAGATGTCAGTGACGGGGTGATTTGTTCCAACAAGCAAAGCTGTAAGAGGACTGAAACCCATGGAGTGTAGATAGTCTCACTGCATTTGATGTTTGACCCAGTGGGCAGAGCACAAAACTGGGACACAGCAGAGACCAGTTGTATTCCCAGCTCAGGCTGGATTTTGCTTGATCAAATTATTTCATCTTCTCCTATTTCTCTCTTCGTAAACTGGTAGTAAGACTTTCCTGTTGTAAAGGTGTTAACAGTAATGAATGCTGTTATCAAGTGCTTGGTTATACTATTGCTGGGGGCAGCCAGTTCACTCTTCTGATAGGCTTCACTTTTCAGTTGTCCAGACAACTGCATTGTGCAGACCATCAGCCCTTGCTTGTGCTAGTGCAGTAAATCTGTATTTCATCCATTCAGGTGAGAAGCATCATGTGACAGATCCTGTTTTCAGGTCTGTAAAAGCATCCCCCCTAAAGAGAGTAGCTGAAAGAGTGATTTCAATGTCCTGAAGATCGTTGAGGAAGAATTTGCAATGAGGACAGTGGATTTGGTGTTCATATCTCCTTGGGATGTACTGCACCCAGAAAAGATGGCTATCATGGTAGGTTTTGACCAGACCAGTGAGCAGAATAACTAGAGTCTGGCTGGGGCCAGATTGAGTAAGCATGCTTTCACTAAATCAGTTACTGTGAGCAGATTTGGAAGCAGGTAACTATTACCTACTACCAACGTTGTAAATTGGCAGCTTTTAGGAACAATTCATGTTGCTATCATAGAGCAATGAGGGTGCTCAGCACATTGCAGGAGGTATTCATTATCCTGCTGCACTGGACTTGAAGTGATTAAGATCATGTTATGTATTATAGAAGTATCGTAGCAATTCAGATGGCTCTGTCTTGGATAATTGTGTTTGTTTCTTTATGTTAAATTTATGAGCACCTTTATGCCTTCTCCCCATGTGCTTGCAGATTTTCCATGGTAATTTGCAAAATAATCCTGTGATTGCTCTTTCAAAACCCCCGTCAACACGCTGTCTGCAAAAGTCTAAAGTGGCATTTGGGCAATGCTCTAAGCTGACAGTTCATCACGCAGACTGCTGCTGCTTTACCACTCTTCCTGTGTTTCTGTCTTCTTCAGTCCAATTAGTAACTTGAAAACATCTCTTTATTGGAACATTCATTTGTGTTGGTGCTTTACCAAAAAGTATCTTGATCATCTTGTAACTGCTGCCGCAATACATGTGTTCTTTTGCTAAATGCTGTGAAATTATTCATAATCATTTGTAAATAATTCAAGAAATATCAAAGGGTCATAAAATAGAACCTGGTTTTGGTTGGAAGGGACCTTTGAGCGCCTCCAGTTCCAGCCCCTTGCCACAGGCAGGGACACCTTCCGCTAGACCAGGTTGCTACAAGCCCTGCCCAACCTGGCCTTGAACACTGCCAGGGATGGGGCAGCCACAGCTTCTCTGGGCACCCTGTGCCAGTGCCTCAGTGCC
>WYDI02007902.1:0-12666 GCA_009867235.2 Psittacus erithacus | reverse complement strand
GAACACTGCCAGGGATGGGGCAGCCACAGCTTCTCTGGGCACCCTGTGCCAGTGCCTCAGCGCCTGCACAGGGAAGAACTTCTGCCTAAGAGCTCATCTCAGTCTCCTCTGTGGCAGGTTAAAGCCATTCCCCTTGTTCTGTCCAAAGCCCCTCTCAAGCTTTTTTGTAGCCTTATAAATATCTGTCTGATTTCTTTCAGATTTAGTCAGGTGATGGCTACACGCTCTTTTTGTTGCTGTGCCCTTTGCATTCCAGTCTCCCTGTCCATCCCAAGGAGAAAATACTCTCTTCAGAATGCTGCTGGTGTATTGTACAATACGACAGTCCCTTTGGCCCTTGGAGTGATAAATGGCTCTACTTAGACTGTATTGTATTTGGTTTAATTTCAGTGGGCGCACATGATTCATTCTGTTTTGTGCTGCAGAGTCCCTGCAGCACATGAGGTATCCAGGAGTTTCATTTTGGCAGGTTGGTAATTGCCTGCCCTCAGTATGGTTATTGTAGGATTGGTCCATGTCAGTTTGGGGGTAAGGGGAAGGGAGGGAGGAAATCATGAGCATGACTGAAATGAAAATGTAGGATGCAAATTAAATAATAATGGGACCAGACTTTCAAAATGGGACCAATAATAATGGGACCAGAAAGGAGCTCCAGAAATCAGCAGTCTCCCAACACTGTCAGTCTAGTGCTGAGTGCTGGAGCTAAAAAATGAATTTGCAACTCTAGCGTCTCCTTTGCTGGAGGAATTTCATGTGCATGTGTAGAGATTTCTCCTGGGTTTTTTACTTTATTGTGTGTCTTTTGGGGCTTTTTGTTGGTTTTAAGTCAGGTCACCTTTGGTGACCCAGAAATAGTACTTCTTCTGCCACCCTTCTTCTGTCCCTCCTCTTTCCTGTCACAACCCCTAGTTTGTTTTATTTTCCCTCCTCAAGGCGGACTCCAGATGCTTATATTCCCACTTCTGCTTGGCTGACAGGGTAAACCCAAAAATGTGCTATTTTACATGTGTAAAGTTAATATGGTGACAAGAAATCAGTCTTGGTAATAAAATTAGCTGAGTCTTCTGCTTACTCTTTTGCACGACTGCAGACTGTATCATCTGCACTAAGGCACTTTTACGGCCTGATTCTTTGATGGAGTTAAGCTAGCGTTGATCATGTGGGAAGGGGAGAAGATATCAAGCCTAAATCCCCTAAACTTCCAATGGTTTTGTGTATATCTAACCACATAGAGACTGTGAAACACTGCACTTGTCAATCAGCTCAAAGAACAAGTGCTGATACTCTCCTTGCATGAGTCGGTAAAAATATCATGAAGGACAAGAGGTATATTGTGTGAAGGTCTCCTGGCTCAGCACTCCTGTAAGAGCATTCGTATCATTACGTGACATTTTGGGGTGCATCTTCTAGTCGTACCTCCTGTAAGACAGTGATGGGTGATTTTTTGTTAGTTTTGTGCTTTGCTTGCCTGTCAAAATAAAGTCATCACTCAATGACTTTTACAGTATAAAGGGCTTGAGAGGAATTAGAGCAGGGAATCTGATGCTGAGTTGGCTGCAGTGTAAGAATCCTGCCCTGTACAGGAAGTCAGCCTCATGCAGATAGGGCAGAAGGAATGGGGATGGTTGGCTTGTTAGATGAGGAGTTTAAAAGATCTGGAAAGAAAAAGGATATTAGAGGGCTACTTTTCCTTGACGATATTGGCAACCCTTCCTTTTCTTGACTGGGCATAAAGTTGGACGGGTTTATTCATCCTGCTATGATTTATGGGATACAGTAAGCTGTGTGATGGCCTCGCTTCACTACTGACTCATTTTCTGACATTGAGAAATCCTTTTGTGTTCTTAAAGGTAGCTGCTAATTCTTACCTACTGCATCAGACACTGCTGGGGCTTCAATCAGTTTTGGCTGGACAGTGCTGCTGAGGAGTTGGTTCATATGTAGAAGGTAGAAAAAGATGTCCTTATGAGTTTGTCAACATTTCTGATCTCAAATGGACAAAGCTTTTGCAGTGTTTGAGGATAACTGTTGTTATTATGTGCTTTTCATCTGTTTGCCAGATTACATTTCTTACATCTCTTTTATATATACTTCACAGTTTCTCCACTTTTGTGATTGCTGCCACTTGTTGTGAGGGGGTGATGGTTGAACAATAGAATTCTTTTTATTCTACCTTGCGTGTACTTGGAAGATTTTGTGTGTGGTTTGTGTTTGTTTTCTCTCTCCAAGTACATGACTCCAGGTTTTCTTAGGTTAACTCTCCCTTCTGAAGGGAAGGAAAAAAATCACATTCCAAAGTAGACTATGACCCATTTTTTCTCATTTAAAAGCCCTGTTTAATTTCAGGGGCTCTGTTTTATCTCATGTTTGCATGCTCTGTTTCTGTGTGTTCAGTGTCTCGCATTAGACCTTATTACTCACTGGGCTCCCTTTTCATGATGAACTTAATAGACACAGGTGGATGGAAGGAAGCAAGCCCTGATTTTCTTCTTTGTTAGAGTTTAGCTACCAGTTAAGACAGCTTCCTTCTGAGGCAGAGCATAAAGTGTGGGTGTTCTGGGGCCCATTAAGCATTTTCCGTCTGGTATGGGGAGATTATTGTTAGTTTTTGGAGTGTCCTATTATCACAGAAAACTTGATGTTGAAAGTCACTCCTCTGAGGACATAAAATGGTGAATTGTGGAACTTCTTGACTGGTGCCAGTATAGGGTTTACTGTCAGGGAAATTCTGATAGAAGTCAAAACAACACACCAAAGGGGTAAAGAATGGGGTGTCTGAGGGATCTCTGTTTTGAATATACTATACTTTGCCTTTGGCTATGTTATGAATTGGATGTCAGTTGTCAACCAGTATAAGCTTTCAATAGTTAAATGCTGCCTTTGTCTGTGGGGACAAAAATGAACTCCTTAAATCAAGAGGGTAATTAATTTTACTGACAAGCTTTCAAAATGCTCGATTGAGATTTTAGCCCTCATCTATATGACTTGACAGTTTGCATTTGCCTTCTCCCACCCCCTTGTGAAAACTATGTGCAGTGCTGAATCATACTGTTAGCATGTACAAATCCCCATAGCACCAAGAACCAAGACTGGTTTAATGCGTAAGAAAAATTTTGGAAACTACTCCTTCAGATGCTTCTAGTGCTTGAAAACGCATGTCTATATATCTGCTTTATACATGAAGTTTCAAAATCTCACTGGAAAAGGTCCTTTATTCTAAAACTTGTCCTTAAGCTCTGATAGCCTAACAGTGTTTGCAGTTGGAAGCAGTGGGAGAAATGGAGGCCCTGAACAGTAACTGCAGTGTTGGCTTTCCTATCTGTTTACTGGGTGACTTCGTAGCTTGATGTCTCTTCTGTTTCTTGTAATCATGGAATCATAAAATCCCAGACTGGTTTGTGTTGGAAGGGGCCTTAAAGCTCATCCAGTTCCAACCCGCTGCCATGGGCAGGGACACCTTCCACTGGAGCAGGTTGCTCCAAGCTCCGTCCAACCTGGCCTTGAACACTGCCAGGAATGGGGCAGCCACAGCTGCTCGTGGCTAAGAGCAACTCCTCAAGCGCAACTTCAGTGATGGATCTGTTGCATTGCTGCTCTTGGGCAGCTGCCTGTCTGTGTAGGCCTACGCTTCTCAAGTGTGGCCGTGTACCTGAGGATTAACTGGGAAGTCAGTGAAACTGAGCTGTTGTGCATCTGCAGAAAACGTGCGGATGTGTTGGCGGAACGCTTCTGTTTGGTGATGTACGGTTCACTGAGTAATAAATTTATGTGGAAATTGAGACTAAGAAATCTAAAAGTTTTGTTTCTAGTTCTGTGTGAACTTGTGGGATATGTCTGATCTTCTGTGTGCAAAATCTACCCATTTAGAAAAGGTCGGAAGCAGGTGGTCAGGGGATCACACTCTGGCTTAGTTTCCCCATTGCTCTGTTAAAGATCTGGTATTGTCTTACTGATTGACTATCAATGTTGATTTTCATCCTTGCAATCTATTATATGAAGCTATCTTCAGCTGCCAGGACTATAATAGCGTAATATGGCTGAACACAATGGAGATGATACCTTTGGTTTATAATTGGGTTGAGAATAGTTGGGAGCCAAGTTCTGTTAGTTATAGTGTAAAATAGCCTAATAAAAATGACTTATTTAAAGAGAGCAGGGAGTAATTAGGTTGTTTAATTTAGGGAGGGAAATCTCACTGCAAAACAAATTGATATTTTTATGTTTCATTATTCATTAAACATATGACAACAGTTTTTCATGAAGATAAAATAAGCATGTCAAAATATGCTGTGCAGGAGTACGTGGAAGAAGTGATAAGAATGTTACAGTAAAATAGGGGCTTGTGTGAAGTAGAAACTTCGAGTCCTATAGAAAATGGCAGGAGGAAGAGAACTGGTTTCTGGAGTTCCAGTGCTGCTTCCCCAATACTCGCAGTAACTCTTTCAATTTTGGGAAAGCAGGATTTGGGTTCTGGGTACAACTGGGCAAGTGTCTAACTTGCAAACACAAAGTGTGACATGGAGACATCAGCTTTAGACATGGTTCATGCTCTGCTTTGCTGCATAATGTTTTGTTGTACCTGCCTAGTACAGAGATTCCTGGGAGGGGATAGGGGCATGCAGTGGGTCATTGAAATGGACAATCTTTTCAATGGTAGGTATTTTACAGCATCAGAATAGAAACTGGACTTTGTGTTGGACTAGGCTGGTACCCTCTGATTTTCTGTTGTATTGGAGGATTGACTGAGCTTTATGCTAAGTGGCTTCAGGCAGGTGCCGTCCTGTTTGTTGGCCTGTAGGGGTATCCGGAACAGCTCTTGCTGTAGTTGTAACTGCCAGAAGAGCCAATATTCTGTCACCTGTGCCAACCACGAAGGTTCACATGCTACTATTCGTACAAATTGCATCACTCTACACGTGGGCCTTTGTCAAGGCTCCTTTGATCTGAGAGCGCTGCTGAGGAGCTGAAGCAGTCCAGTGACTAGAATTGTAAAACAGAACCAGGGCTTTGATCACTGACTTGCGGTGTAATTGTGTCACTTACCTCCCTAGTGCTGCAGGTGCCTGCTCGGAAACCCAGGAATTGGTATTCACAGTATCAGGCAGAACTGTAAACCTAAACAAAGCTAAAAGTCACTAGAATATAACTGCACATTACAAATGCAGTCCAGTGCTGCAAGGAGCAGCTAGGATGATTTATCTCGAGTCTCAAATGAAGACCTTGTATCCAAAGAGCACTTAGCATAGCAGTGGTTTGAATGCTGAAACTACATTGTCTTGTGCAACAAACCTCCAGCCGCTGGCTTAGCACTCAGTGTCCAGATGGCACTGAGCAACGCAGAAAAAATACACAGCCACTAACTGGAGAACTTACTTTGTTTTCCTTCTCCTGTTTCAGCATCCTGGGAAGTAACCAAAGTTACATTTCCAGTGTCTAAGTTTGGCAAAAGGGGAACCGAGGATTTAATGCAGCCTGGCACTGACTTCACAGAGCCAGTTTGGATTGTGAAGACTACCAAGGTTTAGTGATGTTATCTTGTCTTTCCCAACAGCAGCGGGAGCTTACACAGTTGCTGGGGATGAAATCACCTGATGAAGTGACTCTTCTGTCAGTTAATGAGTAGATCCATGAGTTAAGTTACTTCCTGATTTGTGATGGAGCACTGTTTGAATCCGCATGGCTGGAAATGAAGCTCATACTATGTTATGGCTGAATCGGATAAAACCTCAGCAATGTTTTCTTCATGACTCCTTGAAAGTACTGTTCCGAGGGAGGATTTGATGGGCTGGCACGAGGCAAATGAAGTTGAAATTAATTATTACTAAGTGGTGGTGGTGTTTGTTTTACATCTGTGCATACCTGCACAAAGGCCACTTGGGGGTCATGCTTGGAATGGCTTCCTTTAATCCAGCGTGTGAGATTTAATGGCTTATTCAGGGCAGTAAATGGCAGTAACATAGATCAAAACCATGATTGTAGTAGAGTAACTGTGGAAGGGGAATGTATGACTTCTTCCCTGCAGCTCCACTAGCTAATCCCTCTGAATTATCTATGCCTTTATTGTCATTTTCATTACCTTTCCTCCCTCCCACACACATTGATAACTAATCCTGTAGTCATAACAAAATGTCTCAGGTTAGTTCTATATTAATATTACCATTGTACTGCCTGGGACACTTTACATATGTAGACTGCACACCTTGCTTTAATTTCTTCCTCTTCTGGCCATTTTCATTCTAAACCTGTGGCTGTTTAATCTCAGATTTTTAAGGAAATAAATTGTATGTGACAGACCACGCTTACTGCATTTGATAGCAAAGAGCTGCATTTTCAGTGAGGGACTATAGAATTTATTGTGAAACTAAATGAGTAAAATAAGATTATTTTGAAAAAGTAGTTGTGCCTTGATGCTCATTGCCAAGAATGTCTTTGGAGTGGGCAGAATGACTCAGTCCTAAAGGTATGGTATTTTTAGGGGTCATGTGCCTTCTTAGTAATGTGGGAGCTGTCACAGTCAAGCTGATTTGGATCATACATGTCTAATTAAAGGAAACTTAACACCTAGAACCTGGTGGTTTGAAAAGACTGTGAGTACTGTGACTGTCTTTTTTACTCTGGGATTTGTCTGCTGTTGCTGCTGTGAATGTTGCTTGTACCAGTGATAAGAGGGAATGGCTTTAAACTGACAGAGGGGAGATTGAAATGAGCTCCTAGGCAGAAGTTCTTCCCTGTGAGGGTGCTGAGGCACTGGCACAAGGTGCTCATCCTGTGGCTGCCGCATCCCTGGCAGTATTCAAGGCTGGGTTGGACTGGGCTTGGAGCAACATGATCTAGTGGAAGGTTGGAACTGGATGAGCCTTAGGTCCCTTCCAACCCAAACAAGTCTGTGATTCTGTGGTTCTATGATAATACCATAGTCCAGTTGTTTAAAGGGTTGCTGGAATTCCACCAGAAGGAGAGTCAGTTGATGAGGATTAAGCCTCAGTGGTACTAACTGATAAATTCCCCATAGCAGTGAGGCGGTGGTGCCTTCTCACATTGTTGGCTGTAGGTCTTACTTCAGTCACATGGGACTGAACAGGCAGTGCTCAAACCTGAGCCTGTCTAGGAGCTAACCTAGAAGGCAGAAGGGGGGTTAGAAGCAAGCAGTGTCAGTTCTCAGTTCTGGTGTCAAAGCACTAGTGAAAGCAGCGCTGTGTTCCCAAGAGGCATTTCTGTCTGGAATCTCAAATCTGAGGCTTCTCGGAGTTCCCTATGCTGCTCATTTCCATTCGTCTCACTGAATGGCCTTTGACTTTCATGTAAGGAGTTGGTTTGGGTTTTTTTGACACAGGTAGTACATTTCTTTAGGTGTAATATATTGTCAAAATACCCTTGTGGTTCCTCTCTCAGATCACTGTAAAAAGAATATGAAGAGCTAAGGTTGCTTCTTTGAATACCAGTGAATGATGAGGAGCAAAGTCTTATTTTCCTGTCCTGGTGATGAATTCTTACCATGTACTGCGAAGCAAATGAAGCATGAGGTATTTTTTGATGGATTTCAGATATATCCTTACCTGTGTCATAGTTCTGACACTTCCCATTTTGCAGGGGGGAAGAGACCTCATTTATAATTAGCCACACAGCATGGATCCCTGCTGGAATATAAAGGCCTTGAGTTTTGTTCACAGGCTGCAGATGAATCAGTATAAATTGCATAGATGTACACGTGAGTTGCAAATATCGGGGTGTTATGTATAGGAAACTGAAATGTGTGGTGGTGTTCTTAGGTTTTGTGTTACTCATTCTTAGAAACACTGAAAGGCTTTTGTCTGCAAGGGCTGAAACAAGTGCAGCTCTTTGTTGCTGAATGTAGCAGGTGTTTCTGTTAGAGAAAAATGAAATTTGAACAGCACAATTTCCCTGGGAGGGAAATACCATCTTCTGGGGGCAGCTCTCACAGAGGCTCCTAAGTGTTTTCCTGTATTCTCTGGTCTGTTTTTTATCTCCTGACTCATGTCTGGTATCTTGAATATAGATGTTCTGGGTCAGGGAGTCAGCTTTCTGATCTGTTCATCTAATACCTATAGACCCTGATGTGTAAATGGAGGCTGAGGCACCAATGAAGTTTAACTGCTGGATAAGCGCTGCAGGCGTTAGGATGTAAGTGCTGAGTTAGACTCGCATGACATGACTGATGTCGTAAACAAATTTGACTGGCTTCTAACTGAAGGAGGACTTCATTTTAAATTTCTGGTTATTCAAAGAGGTCTGTTACACAGTGAGCCAAACAGCAAACAATAAATATTAGGTTTGTAGACATAAATCTTTGCCAATGTAACCCACCTCAGTTCCTCTTACAAGGTAGGCTTGAAACTCTTTACAGCACAAATGGATTGAGTTTGATGAAAGGTCAGTGGCAAGGATTTTGTATTGCTCTGAGTGATTTTATCACTTAGGTTTCCTGTGTGCTCATGATTTACGTTGTTAATGTTGTTGGGAAAGGAGAAATGGTCCAGCTGTGAAGAGAGAAGGCTGGGGGGGCTGGAGAGAAGCAGTAAGAAAGAAGTAATGAAAGAATTTGGTAGAACAAGAAAGGATTAGGGAAGAAATTTGGGGTGTTGAACTGGATGATCTTTAATGTCCCTTCCAACCCAAACCCATGGTAGAAGAGATTGTAGAAGAGATTGATGATGATGCAAGGCTAAAGAAGTTGTTGCATCAGGTTAAATTCTGTTCCATTCTGGAAGCCAAAGGAAAATCTAGGAGTGTGATTAGTGTGAGTGAGGCTTCTGCCTTCTGTCCTGTTCTGTTCCTTCAGTTGAGCTTCCATGGCCTTACCCCCCTCCACAGTGCCAGATCTGAAGCTTTGGCAAGAGGCTTCTGAGCTCCAGTTCCCAACTTTATCTCCCTGATTGAGCAGAGATCATGACTTCCCTGGAGCGTCTACAGCCGGCGGGCTTTAAAGGGGCAGCATTGCCAAAGGGATTGTTGCTTCCATGCCCCTTGAAAAAAACCCTGTTATTTCTGTATGCAGAGGCAGACCTACACTATAGTGTGCAAATCTTTTCTAACCAGTTCTCTCAAGTGTGCATTTAGCAAATCAGGGCATGGATGAACCCTGCTGTTCTCACATATTCTATTCCCCAGCCACCTCTAATGTTTTCCTCAGCATACAATAGCAGCTGTACTGTCTTTCCTACCAGTATCTTCATTTCTTCTTGATAAGTATCCTTCAGAAATATTCCCTCTTCTGTGGATTGTTACTATTCCCCAGGGGCAGCTCCCTCTGCACAGTTTTTAACGTAAAGGAGCAGATGATTAAGTATTTGACAAGTGCATTCAGCACTGAAATACCAATAAATTGCATCATCTCTTGGGGTGGAGGGTTATTTTTTTGTCATTTTAACAGCAGAATAGAACAATGATGCTTTTGGAAGGACACAGTTTTGCTGCATGGAAATGTGATCCAGTCCTCCTTTCTTGTCAGTAAAGGCTTTAATGTGATTTGTAACTGCTGTTTACTTGTGACACTTCACCCCCCAAAAATCTCCAGTGGTTTAAAAATTGAGTGTTTGTATATTAGGCTTGTGCTTTTAACATTCGGATTATTGCCTGAATTCCAGGTTCATTATGGCAAGAAAAATCATTTACATTGCAATTAAGGGAATCTCTGGTCCTTCTCTCTAGTTTCTGATAGAAATGAACTTCCTTTGGAATTCAGGGGATTAAATCTACTTTCTGCACTTCCATTCTGACAATGGGACAACAATGTTTTCATTGTCCTAGTGTGTTTTTTCTGCTGCTCCCGTTACTGTGGTTGTCTGGATGCCTCATGTATGCTGCAGAAGAGAATTAGCTCTCTCTTCCTTAACTGATGCAGCCCAGCCGTACTAAGAACGGGATGTAGGCAGGATTCAAGAAGAAGGCATAAATACTCTGATTATGAAGCAGCTGTGCTTCCATAGAGTTAGTCTGTAGAGACTGGATTAGCTGTTGTCCCATACCTGTGTCCCTGTTCTACCAGTGCAAAGTGAAATTAAAATGTAATGGTTCGGCTTCGAAGCCTCAGTGCATGCTCACAGTGCTGTGAGTGAGTCAAAGTGCAAATTAATGGTCAATCTGTGATTAAGGTGTCAGTCAGTTGGGCTCTGTTTGAAATTGCTATCGACTCCTTCTCTGACCTTGAGAAATTCATTTGGTTTCTCAGGTTTTCACATTTGCAAACCAGATGCCAAGTTAGCTGCTCTGTATGAGCCTGAGAGCTTTGTCTTGACTGAATCGCAGCAGTGGTCTCCATGTACTATCACGCAAAACTACACTAAAGCTTCAGAGCTCTGAACTGAACAGTCCCTTATTGAGGGTGCAGAGGTCAGACTAAATAAGGTGAAGAGTCAGGCTAAATATAGCAACAAAAGAATGCCAGAAATGAATATGTGTTATTGATGGGATGGTGTTCCTGTCATTGTGGCAGGTATGATACACTGACCTGGGCTGTTCAGTTGCAGCTCTGAGCATTAATTGTAGAATCTCAGACTGGTTTGGGTTGAATGGGACCGTAAAGCTCATCCAGTTTCATCCCCCTGCCACGGGCAGGGACACCTTCCACTGGACCAGGTTCCTCCAAAACCCCTGTAACCTGGTCTTGATGTGTCAGATATGATCAGAGTTGTGTCCTCAAGCCTGACAACCATCCCCCCTACCTGTGAACAACAGCCTGAGCCCATTCCAGAGGTTGCAGTCAGCAGGCTTCCTGATGTGGAATGTGTTTGCTGCGCAGATGCCTGGAAAAAACCCAGCTTAACTTGCTTCTGAGATCCAGCAGGAAAAAGAAAGGGATTCCTTCTGACAGGGATTCCTTCCTTCCTTCCTGGTTCTCTAACCTTATGGAGAACTGGGAAGAAATGATCATCTGTCTAGTGTTTCATGGCTGCAAAGCGGCTGAGAGAGAGGTCAAAATGACTTAGTGGGAGCAGTGTTTTTAAAGTTCGGTGAAAAATGAGTAGATTTTTCTAGTATTCCTGGGAATGAGCAGTTTTGCTTCATTTTAGATGAAACTGGGCTCAGTATTTCCTAACATCTCTCTGTTAGAACTTACAGATGACTGCTGGAGAGCTGTGAGACAGCAGTGTCATGAGGCTGTTCTGGTTTCAGTGGTAGTATATAACCTTATCCACTTAAAGGATCCAACTTTCTACAGGTTCATGCACTGCAAAAAGCATCGAATGCTTTTCTGTCAGGCTTTGGGGCTCAAGGTGAGCCCGTTACTCCCTCATTTTTGAGCAAAACAAAGAATGAGAGGCCTGATATGGAAATCACTATTCTCACATGCTGCACTTCAAGTGAAACACAGACCATATTCTTGATGAAGGAAATAGCTACTCATTGCTCACCCCAGCCATTTTAAAGTGAGAATGACAACTCCTCGCTGGTTTAGTACCCTTGCAGATCAGATTTGAATTACTTTAAAATACTGGTTTATGTCTACAGCTTGAGTTTTCTGTCTGTCCCTCTCAAATGCATATTATAGCTTTTGTATATTTCTGTATGATAACTTTGAAGACAGAGTGTCTTGGGCAAACTGGGAGGTGTTTTTCTTTCTGGTGACTGAAGAGTGAATTTGAGCTTCAAGGTGCAATTTCCATTCTCTTTTTGGAGCAGATTATTTGATTTCAAGTGAACAAGAAACATCATAGCCAGGAATCTGGACTTGTTATGCCTTTTTGTGGTTCATAAGGTGTGTAACATTCAAAGCAGCAGGAAACGTTGGGATGATTTAGGAACTTGATGCCTCCTGCAAGTCCCTCTGCCATGTGTATTTCACGTTGGTAATCAGTTTGGTATGGGGAGGTAGTATTTAAACTAGCAGAAAATCATTAGAGGATTTACAGAATGCTGCAAACACCCGATGAGGCCATGAGGCTTCCTTTGGACTAGAAAATGACTTAATTATTCTTTGCTGTTCAAAACATTTGTCCTGGTAAAAATTAAAATGATTGTGTCAGGCAGAAAATTGTGTCCCGTGTTAATATTTGCTGTAAATGAACAAATGGCAGAGTGTGGGTTGGTTCCTGTGCTGGTCTGAGAAATGAAATATGCTCTGTGGTCTTTTAATACTCAAGAGTTTTTCCAGGCTAATAAGGAAGTTCTGTAAGCTACTTGTACCTTATATTTTCATTGAAGGAAGTCTCTGTCTTTGCCTAGTGGAGTGACTCTCTCTTTCCTTTCTCCCTCAGTGCTAGAAGTTTTGCTTTTATGTATTTGCATCTATGTGAAATCAGTGTTGCCTCAGTGTCTTATCTTAGCAGGCAGATGACACTGCATCCTGGTATCTCTTTCTGTGGACACCTAGGGACTTGAGTGGTTTTCATGTGTGTTGTCCTGGGGTTTTCTTGTGCTCAGTGTGGCTGTCTGCCTGCCGCTGCCCAGCAGGTTGTCACATGCATGCTCCTTTATTGGTTCACCAGCATTTTGTACTCGTTCCGCATAGCGCAGGAACAGCGGATGGCAATGATAAATCTCTAGCTTCCTAAAAACTTGAAGAACTAGATGGAGACTTCAGAGCAGCTTCCAGACCCTAAAAGGGGTACAAGAAACATGGGGAGGGGCTTTGGACAAGGGCCTGTAGGGACAGGCCAGGGGGAATGGCTTTAACCTGCCAGAGGGGAGACTGAGATGAGCTCTTAG
>WYDI02007901.1:0-10597 GCA_009867235.2 Psittacus erithacus | reverse complement strand
CAATGGCCCCTCACGGGACCCCCGCCCCCCCTCGCCGCGCCCGCGGGGAAGCACGCGACGCTAGGCGGAGATGGGGCAGGCGGTAGATGCGCCAGCCGCGAACGCCCTCCCGCGCGTGCCCCGGAAACCGCCCGCTTTCCCCCCATCCCCCTCCGCTCCGCGACGGGGTTTCCCGAGGGGGCGGGGGATTAACGGCCCCCTTACCCCCCCACACCTTCCCGCCGCGCACACTCACCCCCTGCGGCCTGAGCCCCGGGGCGGCCACCGCCGCCTTCCGCTTTCTTCTGCTGCGGCTGCTGCTGCTGCTTGGCGGGGCCCGCCGGGCCGGAGGCCGCGGCCGATGAGGGCCCCGAGGCGCCGCCAGCGCTCTTGCTAGAGGCTTCCTTGGCGGCGCCGCGCGGCTGGAGGAGCGGCGGGGGCTGCTGCTGGGGCTGGGACTGCGGCGGCTGCTGCTCCCCGTGCCCGTTGGCGTCTCCTGCCGCAGCCGCGTCCTCCTCGTCGGCGAGCTCGTCCTCCCCTTCTTGGAAACCCTGGTCGTCTCCGTTCTCATCCTCATCCTCCTCCTCTTCCTCCTCCTCGCCGCCCGCCTCCTCTTCCATGGGGCCGCCCCCGGCCCCCGCCCGCTCGCCGTTCTCCTCGCCCAGCTCCATGGCGTCGCCATCGGCGGCCTCCAGCCCTTCCTCGTCGTCGTCCTCCGCGATGGAGGCCGCGGCCTGGTCGGGGCCTCCCCCTTGGTGGAGCTGCGAAGCGCCCCCGCCGCTCTCTGCCGCCTCCTCCTCCATGCTGCCGTTGCCAGGCTCAACTGCGCCGCTGGCGGGGCCTCCCCCGCCGGCCTCCTCCTGGTCTAGCGCGGCCTGGAGCCGCTCCATGAGCTCGGCCTTGAGGCCCTTGTCGGAGAGGCGCCGCTTTTTCAGCTCCTCCTTCAGCTCCGACACCTTCAGCTTCTTCACGTTGACGGGCGAGCAGCTCATGGCGGCGGCGGCGGCTCGATCCCCGGGCGGGCGGCGCGCGGGCGGGCTGGCGGCGGGGTGGATCGGGCGGCGGCGGCTGTGGGTCGCGGCCCCGGCGGGAGGCGGTGGGTGTCTGGCGCGGCTGGTTCGTGCGGCTGCGGCAGCTGCAGAGCGGACCCGCCTGGCGCCAAATCCTTTCACCGAGCTCGCGAGGGAGACGCGCCTCGCGGGGCCGAGCACGCAGCACTGCCCGCTCCGCCCCCACGCACGTAGTCCCTCCTTTCTCCCCTTGCCCCCCCGCTACCGTAACGGCCGCCCGCGCGCGCCCCGTACCGTAAATACCCGTTGGGGTGCAGCGGCTCCGCGCGCTGGACTTGCCGCCCTCGCGCGCGGGATACCCGCGGCGGCAGCTCCGCCGGGCCCAGGGCGAGGGCACAGAGCCGCTCTCCCTGTCGGAACGTTGCGCTCCTTGCAGGCCGCTGTACCTGCGCCATATTTGGCGCGCGGCAGCGGGAAGCGCGGCGGCACGCGCCGCGGTTTGTCCCGTCTCCGACACGCCGCTTCGACAGAATGGTCCGCTCCGGACTAAATCAGCCGCCGTGCCGCCCCGGCAGGCCTCCGGCTGCCCTTCTGGCGTGGATTAAACCCAGAACAAGGGCTCAGCCCCACTGAAGAGCCTTCACGGCCTGTTGGCAGGCCGCAGCCTTGCGGGCAGGGCAGCGCCTTCCCTTCGCTCCTATCCGCTCGTGCCCGGGCGCCCGCCGCGGGCCTTGTCTGCCCCGTTCACTGCATAAATGCTTCGAAAACGAACATTGCTACTTAAAATAGTTGCCTCTGTACAACCTTGTTAACGCAGTTATGTAAGAACAAAAGTAGAGCTTTATACCCGTTCCTTTACGGCTGCAGTGGTAGGAGGCATGCACAGACCTGATCTTTAGCTCGATCAGGACAGGGCTAACAAAGCCACAGGGCTAACAAAGGCTTTTCAATTGCTTTTAACTCTCCACTAGACATGAAACGGTAGTCTGAAGCTCAGCACAGAGTGAGCTAACCAAAGCTGCTCTTTATACCTCTGCACAGCATCAGCTCAGGCCTCTCCTCAGCCGCTAAGTCATACAGTGGTTGATTTTTTTTTTTTTTTTTCCATTTTGGTCAAAAGTTATTTGCAAACAAACAGCAGATTGAGTTTCACTTGAACAAAAAGGCAAAACTAATATACAAGTCTGCTTCCTTAGGAAGCCCGAGAAGCTTCAGTTGCAGAAAAAGAAAAGCAAGCCAAACAACTAGAAGCTCAGCATGAAGACCCACAGAAGGGAACATGCATTATGTTGGTACAGGTTGCATGGCCTTCTGAACCAGAACAAATGACGTTTACCTGCACTGAGAGGAAAGGAGGAAAGACAAGGAAGTCATCCTGTATTACCTGCACAAGGAAAAGGCTCTTTCAAGCACACACACACAGAGACACAACAGAGCTCTGTCCCTAGTCAGGCTGGACGCATTTGAAGGAAGCATGACTCAGTCGGCAAGGTTAGCTCAATCCATGGCTACACAACAGCTTGTTGCAACAGAGACAGGGAGCGACCCCTCGTGTAATATGTGCAGAGGAGAAAAAGGTTGCCAGAACCTTTCCCTTACTATAAATGCAAGCTCATCTCAGTCTAATAGGTCAGAGTCATCTCAATAGGCAAAAGAAAGGATAAGAGTGCATCAGTGCTAGGGAGAGGTCAGTGCATGATCAGGCTGCACCAATATAAATCATTGTCTGGAGAAGAGAAGACTCAGGGGAGACCTTATAACAGTCTTCCAGTACCTAAAAAGGGCTACAGCAGATCTAGAAGGGGACTTTTTACAAGGGCAGATAGTGATAGGACAAAGGAGAATGGTTTTAAACTGAAAAAGGGGAGATTTTGATTAGACATTAGGAAGAAATTCTTTACCACAAGGGTGGTGAGACACTGGAACAGGTTGCCCAGAGAAACTGTGGCTGCCCCATCGCTGGCAGTGTTCAAGGCCAGGTTGGACAGGGCTTGGAGCAACCTGGTCTAGTGGAAGGTGTTCCTGCTTATGGCAGGAGGGTTGGAACTGGATGATCTTTAAGGTCCCTTCCAGTCCAAGCCATTCTGTGATTACCTTTGCCGGTCTTCACAAAAGAGCTATCTTATCTGGTCTGCTGAGATACTCTCAGTACATACTGTTCTGCCAAGGTGGGAACAAAAGTAAGCAGGGTTCACCTAGTTAATATCGCAGGATTACTGACTGAAGCTTACAGATAACTCTGTTAATTCAGATGTCATCTCCCTGTCCAATCTCCATGTGCTCTTTTTGAATATAAAAAACATTAAACAGAAAATACATCATTAAGTCTTCATGGCTGACATTATATCTGAACCTCAGACAGAGCCCTGCGTTTAGGCCTTGATCTGGCACAGGCCTCTTTACATGTTGAGCCATGTTTCTGGAACAGCTTCATCGACCTGATGTTTGACAATCACTCCCATCACTGCAAACTTTATAGATTGATAGATTGTTTCAAGCTAGTTTTGAATCCCCAAGCCTTGCCTTAGACTAGCGCATCTGTGCCCATTCACAGTGCCTCTGTGTTAGAAAATGCCCTTATTCAGACTCACCCTAGAACTTAAGTCATCACATGTAATCCCATCCCTAAACAATGTCATATCTGCCTACTTCAGTAACACAGTCATACTGCTTTATACTCCCGTTACCATGGAGAAACAAAACAGCTAACAGCTCTGAGGCACATCAAGGGATAACTTGCTTATTCTAAAGCATTCCAGCCTGTATATAAAGACACAAGTACATAAACTAAGAATCATACTTTTTTGTCAAATTTAATACCACCAACCTGAGATTTTTTTTTATTTTTCTTTTTAAATTACTAAGGCTCCCTTTTTATTAAGCCACTTAGAAGGCCGAACATATTTTTTAAAGAAGATTAATTCACGCCATAGTAGTAAGAGTGCTTACTATCTAACCACACACTTTAATTGCACTATCAAACAAGTGTAGTAGGACTGTTTTCAAACTACAGTTATGTTACCTATAGTTATGGAAGTGAGAAACCCCAGTTGCTTTTCAGGT
Organism: Psittacus erithacus; assembly: GCA_009867235.2. Taxonomy (NCBI): domain Eukaryota; kingdom Metazoa; phylum Chordata; class Aves; order Psittaciformes; family Psittacidae; genus Psittacus; species Psittacus erithacus. The sequence goes on along the minus strand of WYDI02007901.1, from coordinate 6,545 downwards.
GTCAGGCAATTCAACTGTGTACAAGTACATAAAATACACACATAAGTGAAACAGATGTATAACCTTAATGATTGCTTTTCAGTGTAAAAAGTTTAAGTTAAATACATATTTCTTCCACATTTGCCTCTGGGAAAAACTAATATAGCTCCCCTGTCCTTTTTGAGTCCTATGTTTCAGAAGTTTGCCTCCAACCTATTCATACTTTGAAGGGGCAAAATAAGTTAAGGCGATTTACTGTACTCTCAATTCAGCTAGTAGACCCTTTAACTCAGCTTTTCCTAGATTATGCAGATAGATACCAGTCATATCATAAAAATGAGTGCTTGGTAACGCAGTCTTCTGAAACAAGAAAGTGCTAGAGGAAAGAACTTTAACTTTTATTTGCAAAACCGCTACTTGTATGATAATGATGGGACACAGGAAAAACATAATTTCTGATAACCACAAGTACTCCTGCATTAAAATTGGCTTTTCTTTGGTTAAAAAAAAAAAAAATAAATTCCTTTCCATTTAAATGGAAAGTGGTATCTACCATCTACCCATACATAACAGATGCAATTCTATGCACTTTAGTTATCCATCATATAACATTTTCCTCTTAACTGTGTTACTTTTTAACTTACAAGAAAGCTTTTCTCTTCAAACCAGTCTCCTCCCTTAAAAGCAATTTGGGATCCTCCCTCTGGGACTTGGCCCTTGAACAGATCAGTTACTCTCTTTTCCTTCACTTTTGTTTGTGCTCCTTTAGACTTTAGTTACTCTCCTCACCCCTAATGTGCTTTCCTAGTCTGTCCAAATCTTGCTCCTCCTCCTGTTTGTCAAAAGCACTGACAAAGGGGTAACAAAAAGAAGAGCAGGCTTTCAGGAGGGGAATGGATATAGCATCCTGGGGATCCCACCCCACCTGGGCTTTCAGCCTTTCCATACACCTCCAATGCTGCAGGAGGACCCAGGCATTTTCCTAGTTCTGCTCTCTTACAGCCTTGTCTGTCCTGTCTTGACTGCTGTTCTCATGCTTTACCCTACATCTAACCATCACAGTATCTTCTGGTTTCTTCTGTATGTCCTTAACCCATCTACCCTCAATTAGTATTGCCTTCAGAGTTCCACATTCAACACACCATTACTTTGAAAGAGAGTATCATTCTTTAAATACTCTGCTGCCTTTTATGATAGCAGGCAGCATGTGGAGCAAGCCTTTTCTTTCTCCCTTTTAATCTCATCTCATGAAATCCTCATTAATCATTATTAGAAGCAGTCAGAAAATTTCAGACATTTTTAAAGTGCTAATTTGTCACGAGTGAGGTTTCATGATAGACAGTCAGTTCTGATGAATTCTTAGCCCAAAGAGCCCCCTATCTATATATTTCTGTAGGTAGGCTCTATCAGTAGAGACTCTTCCAGGAGGCTGGGAGGTCGTTTTAGAGAAATACCAGTGTGCTTGCCCTGTGCGCCTTTCTTTCTTTCCCTAGTATGCACTACTGCTCTCTGTTACAGTCAGAATGCTGAACTAGATTGACCTTGCCTTGTACTATCTATAATCTCTCCATGATATTTTAATATCAAATGAGGTCCAGTTAATCTCAGAAACAAGGTGGTCATTTGCCATAATAAGGCACATTATTTGCACAGGAACTAGATCAGTTATGTCCTAAGGATGTTTCAGACCTAAGGATAGTTAATGTCTGATTACAACAGCATTCAAGGGACTGAAATTCAGGTTTCTGGCACTGGTTGGGTTAGCCAGTTCCTCCTCAGTAGCATCTTTCTCTTGGTGCACCTCTGCATCGCGTTCCCCTTTCTGCCACAGTACCGTTTGTGCTTCCAGGTGGGTTGTCGTCAAGAGTCAGTACACAAGTCCGTTTAAGATCCTAATGCCATCTTGCTTTTCCTGTTCTGGCTCAAGACAAAGTACTTCAGGAGTCCCACCAAGCAGAAGGAGGGGCTGCAAAGCTATGCTGGGTCATCACAACTTGCCCACAACCTGTATCTGTCATGCTGTAATGGAAAGCACCCACTGACACCACGGCTACAAGAACCCCCTTTCCCCATTTTCAAGAAGTAGCTTTTCTTGCGTAGAAGAAAAGCCATAAAAACAAACTCATAAGTTTCTGATAAACAGTTTCTCAATTCAGAGCATCCAAGGACTCACACAGCTTCCAAGTCTGGCCTTGGAAAAAAGACTGCATTCTCTAAAATTAAAACAAGGATTCATTTTGGCTTTACTTGGTCATTCAGAAGTTTACTGGCCACACACTTCAAGTGATACATATGAACTAATTTTTCTTTTTTTTTTTTTCTTGCAACCTGCCACGTAGACCCACTTACTAGAGTGGTGCTGTGAACTCAGGAAAATTCAACAGACTAAACCCCTCTGAACAGCACTCAGTCTGTGACAGAGGAGATAGCATTGTAAATCATGTTCAAAAAAATACTGTCTTTCTGCAAGAAGACCATGTGAAACAACCATTTCAATTAATCTAAGGAACTATACAAGAACATCATCATAAGTAGATTTTAAAATTGAGTGTCAGTCCACTATACCTTCCTGCTCACACATGAGAAAACATGCGGACAATATATGTAACTAGACCCAATTGATCTCAGAAGACAGAAGTATGGATAGCTGGACCATTCACAGCTGGCTGCCAACAGATCGCTTCTTGCCTAGTGCAGCTTTTCTGTTTGACATAGAAAAAATTGCACTAGGCAAGAGCCTTAAAAAACCCCAACAACACACTGAAACCCAAAAACTACCGCCACGCACACTCTCACTGTCCAGGTGACCATCATCTTGCGTTGTTTTTCCATCCTGTTCTGATGGTCTGCACCCCCTATAGTACACACAGCTTACTCCTGTCATCATTTTACTCTTAAGTCTTTTCAATACATCTTTCTTCTTCCCCTTGAGATGCTTTGGTCAAGAAAGGAAAGCTGCCATGCGCCTTTTATAGCACCAGAGTGCTGCCATCTCTGAGGTCATCTCCTCTGTCCCTCTCCTCATTTCACAAAGAATGGCTTCTACACATTGGGAAGGCCTTGCTAAACAATAACACATAAACCCCCTAGAATTTAGAACAATGTTGTATGCTAACAAAAAGTACTACCATGGTCCAGCTGCATAGCTTAAATCTGTCATGGGCAAAACTGAGCAAAGACTCTTCTTCTGAGTATTCAGTAATCCATTTTAGCATGCTTTCAGGATGGCCATTTTTGTAATGGGAACATGCCACAAAGCTGAAGCCCATAGTATTCACAAACTTACATATCCCAGCAATAGCATGCTTATTTTTAACTTTCTAAAGCTGCTGGGTTATTTGTTTTTAAGTTCTACAGCCTCAGAACTACATGCAGACAGAGGCAGTACCTCACACTTCTCCCCAGCACTACGTTTTACATAGGAAACGTCCAGAAAATTAAAAAAGGGAAAAAGTCTCCAACCCCAAAATAACTGGATTCCAGGTAGTGTCCTTGTCCAGGCAAGGCTCTGGCAATCCTACAGGGCTGCTGCCACAAAGTCCTGAAGTAGGTTCAGGAGACACAAGAACATCAGAAACCAGCTTGGACAGTGCAAAACTGCTTTTCTAAAACCACAGTCCTTGTGTCAGATCTCTTCACTCTTACCTTTGGAAGCAGCATCCCTAAGTGTAGCTACTTTTCTGCTAGGCCCCTGAATAAGTCAGCACAGAGAAGAAAAGGAAAACCCCTACATACAATCAGTGAGAGAAAGAAACACAGCCTTTTCCTTTCTGCCTCCCATCACAAATGCATGCGGCCAGAAAACTACACAAAACTGAACTATACCCTAGCAAACCACAGCACAAGCATTAGCATCACTAAACTGTAAGACTGTACACTATGCCATCTTTAAACCAAGAAATACAGAAAATCAGGATAAATAAATGAGGTCAGAAGTTTAGTTTGTTGGGGTATTTTTTAGGAAACTGCATTTTATCAATAAATTTTACCTCATTGTGGAGAATGCTCCCTGGAAAGAAAGCCATTTTGTCATAGACTGCTCTTTAACCCGCTGTGCTGGAGTAAATCTGCTCAGCTTTTCCTTATTTTCAGGATGAGGAAAACCTGCATTATTTCACATGACAGATACAGCAGCAACAGAAAATTCTGTCAACACAATAAAGTAACTGCTAGCAAATGGCTATAGGTAATTTCTTAGAAAAGCATCCAAAAACTCAGTAAACCCCCTGATAACTCTCTGAAAACAATTATTTGGCAATAAGCATCCGAAGAAAAGCACTGCGACTTAACCTTGTTGTTCCACATCTGTGCTCCTGGGAGCGCACTCTTGTCAGAAGGTAGGCAGCCCTTCCAGCAAGTACTATAAACCACAACCAGGTATCCCATCAGGTCACGCTGCTTTAAAGAACAGTGCCAGCAAACCTGGGGTTGGAGCAGCGTCGAAAGTTTTTTAGGGCCTTTCTGCTATGAGGTAGCTAATCCAAGAGTTAACAAGCTCCTAAGCTATCCAGCCAAAAAAATCTCTGATAGTGAACATAAAGCAAACCATCCTTTTAAATAACATCAGGCCAACGTGTTTTGTGCAGCACCCTGAGTTATCAGTACTTGCAATCCAAGTTTCCTATGTGCCAGAACCCCTGTGATTCTGCTGAGTTCATTGCAGGGTCAGGGCCTCAATGAGATTCTGGACTTTATGAGTTCTTTTTCATACAAAAGAAAACAGAACTGCCTGGCAGTCTGTCTATGAGATGAGCACACGTTTCTTCTGCTCCATCTCTCTCCACTTACCAGGAAAGTAAGAGATCCCCAAAAGCAAAAATTAAAACAAGTAAGAAGCCAGGTGAGCACAGCACACCAGTCGTAACAAGGAACTGTTTTAACAACAGTGTTTCTGAAATAAAAGCTGGTCGCTAAGTGATAATAGTGTGCTTGTCTATAATTTAAAAACTCAAGAACTTAAACCCAAAAGCCGTGTTAAAAAGGAACAAAAACCAACACGCACTCCAAGCACAAATCTCACACCTTCAAAACAGAGAAGAATGAGACGGTCTATCTAGAGAGCTTTTTTTTTTATTGCCAGTATATTCTACATGGGAAAAGATCAGATACTGTAGTTATGGATAGCACCATCAAATACTGATACACTGTCACACAAAAGGCAACTAAGAGTAGAAGTAAGAAAAACCCACAGAACACTTGAAAAAGAAGCAATTGCATGAGGAAAACAATGTTAGAACTGATCAGATTTAAATTAAATGCTCACACAGAAAAGCATTTTAACTGATCAGCTTTAAAGGAAATTCATACAGAGCATTCAGATGGCAAATCTTTAAATTAATGCCTAAACCCAGCTCTTTTCCTTTATCCTCTATTTCTTCCCTGAATCTGGTCTCATCACAAAAGCCTTTTTTTTTAACTCCACAGCAACTAACTTTAGCAGTCCCTGTCCAACTTCTTAGGCTTGACAATATGATAGTTTATACCTAATGCCATGCTTTAGCAACCAGCAGTAAGTCAGAAGTAAGCTTTAGGTCTACTGTTTATTTGAAGCACCCTTATTATGAGGAAATATTTCTGGTAATGCTTCCTTTTGTTCCTTTGCACTTACCACTATTTTATAGCTTTCCCTGTATTCTCTTCCCCATTTGCTGAGGTGAGCAGCTCGAGAGAGGCTGCCTTCAGCACCTGAGCGGGGGAAGCTCAGCGCCCGGGAGCCTCAGCTCAGAGCGGCGACAGCCACCGAGGGAGCCTCGAGCCCTCGACAGCACTCGCCCGGCAGCCGGCAGCTCAGCTGACGCGAGCAGCTGACTCACAGGGGGCGGAGCCAGCCCTGACCGCTTAAAAGCCCGCCCCAGGGAGAGGGAATGGCCGGGAGTGCGGCGGGTAGGGGGCGTTGAGGGCTTACGTGTGGCCGCTCGGGCGGGCCTTCGCCGTATGAGCGGGGCCCGGTCTGGCGGCTCTGCTCTGGCTGCCCCGGCGGTGGCAACGCAGCCACCCAGACAGAGCTGATGAGAGGGGCGGCTGCAGCGCAGAGCTCGGAGTGCAGAGAGTGCCTGCGCTGGGCTCCTGAGGGGAGGGTGCGCCATGGGCAGGGCTGCGCTCGGTGCTGCGTGGTGGAGGTCCTCCTGCAGCAGGGGCTGAGCTGCGGGACGCTGTCAATAGACTGAAGGATGTCAGGGAAGCTGAGAGGAAGCAGCACTGCTTGCTCCAGGCCCAAACTGTGCAGGGGCCTCAGGCGTCCATTATAGCTCATGGAAGAAGGAGGCCGCTAACCCAGGAAGCTGGGAGACAGCAACAAAAAACAACAAAAAAAGGAGGAAGAGGACAATTAAAAGCAAGGGGCTTCCTCCTAAGTCTGTTGTCCCCATCCAGAACTGCTTGCTGTCCTGCAGGGGTCTAACAAGGAAACACCCTTGCACCAGAAACAATGGCTGATGCACTTCTGAAGAAGATCTCTGCTGGCGCTGCGAGGAAAAAGCAACGGGTTATGGCAGTAGGGGACTCTACTCTGAAAGGAACAGAGGCACCCATCTGTCGGCCTGACCCGGTCTCAAGGGAGGTGTGTT
>WYDI02007899.1:0-15765 GCA_009867235.2 Psittacus erithacus | reverse complement strand
CCATCCCTGGCAGTGTTCAAGGCCAGGTTGGACACAGGGGCTTGGAGCAACCTGCTCTAGTGAAAGGTGTCCCTGCCCGTGGCAGGGATTGGAACTGGATGATGTTAAGGTCCTTTCCAACCCAAACCATTCTGTGAAAAGTCAAATAAAACGTTGTGAATAAGAAAAGTTACAGCACTGTGTTTGATGCCAAAGGGCTCCTAGAGCCGTAGCTTCCTGGAGAAGGAGCAAATTAAGCAGCTCTGCATCTCTCTCAGTGGAAAATGGGACAAGCTGTTTAATTTCTCTGCTGTTGTAGAACATTCCATAGATATCTGATATTTAAATCTTTCTTCAGATGCATTGGTTTCAAGTTGCAAGACTACAAATAACAATTCTATCAGAAGCAGTGTTGTGAACAACCTATTGAGAGGTACCTGTTCAGTTTGGTGTTTGCTTGCAGCCTGTAATGCAGTTCAGTGTTTAACTGCATACTCTCTCCCCAGATGAGGCATAATTGCCACTACTTAAAACCCTTAATCTCAAGCAGTTATAAGCTCTTACATTGTTCTAATTGCAAATTTAATAATCATGTGCTTTTCTCATATGTTATAATCCAGACAATTATTAATTTCTGCCTTTCTTTTCTGCCATTCTTTTTATCTGATCAGTGTTAATTTAGTGTGATCGCACAACGCGTTACCTGAAAAATGCCTCTGAGGCATGCAGTATTTTTGCTTAATTTACCACCATGTTTCCTCTGCAGTGAGAAGGGATCCAGTGCAACAGGTTTGCAAGGCTGTTCTTTTCTCTCAGCCAGCTACAATCATTTGTTGTAAGCTAGGAATTTGTTAGCAAAACAAAAGGGCAATTATACATTTAAATCATCTACTGTTTGTAAATCCAGGTGCTTGCTCTTTGAATAGTATTTAGGTTAGCAGAGGCTACTCCTTAACTATGTAAAAGGTGTTTGTTTGGGGTTTTTAATTGGTAAGTGGAAGTTACCTGCAGACAGACTTTATGGATCAGCTTTCCCAAGGTGAAAATGAAGGCAGTTCTCTCTTAAAAAGCGCTGCAAGTCTTGGGGACGAGGTGTAAGAGGATGTGCACTAGTTGCTGTAGGTCTCACTTGTTGCTGTATTGTTCTTATGCACACATTTTGTATGCAGGGGCTTTGGATGAGTGCGTTTTGAACAAGTCATCATCAGTCTGATGATTCATCTCAGGAACTGCATGCAGCACTTACATCTGTAATTGGGGTAATTGCAAAACTCTCATTCTTACAGATAGAAATCCTTCCTCTTATAATTCCAAAACCAGATCACAGCTCTTCTACTGTGGTAGCTGCAGCCTACAGTGACTTGTATTTATTTCTCTGGTTTTATTTGTTGCGTTGTTCAAAGTAGCCGATGATTTTGTGACCTTTCCAGCCTGTGTCTGACCTTCATGAGTCACTTGTGCGGGTAATTGGCTATTGAAATGACTCTGCTTTTATCTTTGCTGTTATTTAAACACTGCTTTAAATGGGGTGGTACAGACTGCATTGTAAATGCAGTCCCCACGTTGTTGGGGACAAGGTTGGCAGAAAAGAATATTAATGGTGGAGTGGGGTCTATCTTCTGAGGGATCTTGACACTCATTTTGCTCTGTCATAAATTGCCCAACTTCTTTCCTGCGTGTTTTTTTAGAATCTTTGTGGGGCTGCAGTGTGCTGCAGTGGGTTCATTTCAGTATCCCAAAAGAAGGAAAAAGCACACAGCTAGCTATTTCGATGCAGAAGAGGTCGACGTTTAATATGCTAATGGATCTACCCAATATTAGGCTGCAAAACCCCTTGGCTTTAATGCATCTTTAATAGTAATAATGTGGTTAACTAATGATAAATTAACTATTGCTAGTTTGGGATTTTTTTTCTTTTTTAGTAAAAAAATGAATGTAGGCAAACCAGGACACAGGGAAAGGTAATGCTGGTCAAATGCAAAATATTAATGGATTAAGTGGCATTTATAGTCAATGTGGGGGTTTTTAAAGCATTTCTTCATTCTTCAGACTTCCTGGTATTTTTTAGCTGAGGCACAAGTTAGAGTTAAACAGAGAAGTGATCTCCACATTTCTGTCACTGTATCCCTGTTCATACTCTCCACTTCTTTTAAACTGAGTTCACACATTTCTCTATATATTTTTATACCTGTCTCTGCAGAGAGGTGGTTGGTAAAACGGGGAGCTGGTCTCTACAGGAACTCCTGGAAAGAAGTCAGGCAGCAGCAAGAAGGAATCCTGTAGAGAATCAGCAGTGTAAAGGCCTGGAGCAGGTCTGAGTTTAAATTGCATCTCTTGATGATCAGGGGAAAGACAATCCTGTAAGTTTAATTTGCACATTGATCATAAAGCCCTAAAGTGTCTTAGTTGGCTTAAAGGTATCTGCTTATAACACTGACCTGAAGAAATAGCTGCATTCTCAAAGGAATGAATGGGATGAAGGATTTTTTTCTTCTTTTTTAAGAGGGGGTGAGGAAGGAAATAAACAGCAAAAAGAGGTATTTAGAAGGGAAAATACCATTTTTTATAAATATGATTTTGCAAGTATTTATTTTTATCTTGAGTGGAAGAGATATGATGCTGCCAATTTGGTGCCTGTTTTGGGGTACAGGAAATGATAAAGAGGAAGAACTTCCCCAGCAAGCCCTAGCACTCACTGTTGGTTACTAGTGCATCTGCAGTCAGACTGTTACTCTACAGCCAGTCTCTCACATGTCACTGACCCAATTCACAACAAAGGAAAGTTCCCCTGGAGGCTTCCTGTCCTTCCCTTTCATTCCAGGCTGGATTGGTTGGAAGAGCCTAAGCCCCTGCTTCTGCAAGCCATCAAAACATGATCATTGAGGCTGCTGTTCTGTCTTAGGCTTCGGCAGGTGGATCTTCTCGAGTCCTGTGTGTTTCCATCTGCTTCCCTCCACACCTGGAATTACTGCCTTTTTTCCTTTCTCCTGTTTATTGTTAAACCCATCTTGATGAACCAGCTGGCTTCATGACTGTATGGAATGAAGTCAGAAGGGCTGTGCAGTGGGCTGCCTTTGAGGGCTCCAGCTCTTGCCTCAGGCCTTGTCTTTTTTCTGCCTGAAAAACCGAAAACATAATATGAGTTTTTATGTATTGTTAAGCTTACATCTATAAATCACTGACCCATGGTAGCTGTTTATTACATATTCCGTCTTCTGCTTTGATGCATTGTTATTGTCACACTGAGGTGGGTAGTGATGACTCGGCTTACTACTGTGGTAATGCACTTAAAGCTTTGAAATCTGTCACTGATGGCATTTCAACACAGGTGCTGTAAACCAGAGATGAAATTTTAAGGTATTTGCTGTCAAGCCATTTGTCTTAAAATTCTTGTGTCACAATAGAAATTGTGGTTTCCTAAGGTTTTGGATACTACTGAGTTGTTTTATGGACAGAGGGTTCTGTTTCAGGAACTCTGTGTTGCAGGCAGGGCTTGTCATTACAAAACTGGGTGATTGGTCCTCAGTTTGTAGTGCTGCAGGTGACCTATATGAGCTTGTGCTCATCAGGCCTTCCTAACAAAGTACTGCTATTGCATGGGCCTGGCATTTCCTGTCTTAAAGCGCAGTGGAACGCAGACTGATCGTCACAACTTACTATGTATTATACCCACTGTTTTTTTTCTATTTTTACAGCCCTTCTGTATGCAACCATTTTTGGTAATGTGACAACCATATTTCAGCAAATGTATGCTAATACCAACAGATACCATGAAATGCTGAACAGCGTCCGGGACTTTCTAAAGCTCTACCAGGTCCCTAAAGGACTGAGTGAACGTGTGATGGATTACATCGTTTCCACCTGGTCAATGTCCAGAGGAATAGATACTGAAAAGGTAAGGAAATTAAACTGCAAGGAAAGAAGCCACATCCTGAAAGTATTTCATTAGCATAAACAGGAGGTACTTTCTTAGGAAAGAAGACAAATATTCTTTAAATAGTTCCAAGTAGTAGCTTCCCTTAATTTTAAACTTTCGAATACAGTATTTCAACTGTTCTGTCATACTGACATATGTTAGTGGTAGAAGTATCTATGTTTTTCTGGTGATGTGGTATGAAATAGTGTGAAAATGATGAAGGAAAGAGCTTGATTTCCAGTAAACAAAGAAGGTTCCAAATTCTAACACAACCTCGGAATTTCTTCAGACGAGATTTCTTTAAAATACTGTTTCTGTTGTGTGAAATTGTTTGCAGCTCTTTGAGCCTGAATGCACAGTAAAATCTGTTTTGTCTTTGTAGAATGTGATATTCTGTGTGCAGGTAAAGATAATGATGAAAGCTGGTAGTCATCACTGTCCCAATGTATTACATGAAATCTGCCTTATGTGAGGCAAATGTTATCATCCTAATTTGTTGAATTTAGAAGTCAGTTCCCACTGTGTCTTTTAAAATAACAAATGGCCCTTCAGCACAACAAATGTACAAAAGCAGCTACTCGCTGCTTTCATATTACTTGCCAGCTTTTGTGGAGGTAGATACTGGTTTTCTTAGTAATTGTAAAGAGATGTGATTTATGGGGTGCTTCATTCTGGAAACCATACCAATACTCTGGTCACCAGCCTTCTGGTTGGAGGCTTCGTTTAATATTCAGTACTGTAGATGATGCAGTTAAAGAGCAAACAGTTTCATTTCTGTCTAGCTTTAAAGCATCGTTATGGAAGAGTAGAACAGATGTGGCCTTGCACTGGGCTGTCTGGAGACCAGTGGGTACGCGGGATACTGTTTACTTTCCTAAATGCCATTTAGATTCTAGAGCGTAATCCTGGGAAGCACTGTCTGTCATACTAGCTTTCAGAAAGAAGTAGTATTTTAGTATTGGATAGTGCTGATTTGAAGCTTCTGTGCCTGTATTTCCTCCAAATACCTGTGTGCAGCACGATGGGTTTGACTGGGTACATTTGGGGAAGGTGAAGAGGCAATATCTGAGGATACATAGCGTAATACATGCTTATGCTTTCATTCACCCCCTAGTACAAGCTCCTCTCATCATTTTAACAAAGCAATGAGAAAAAATTGCTATGTAAAACGTGTTTGGTTTAGCTTATCTTCAAGGTTCATTCTTGGTTTCCGATAAGGAGAAAAGTGCTTTAAGAATGCCTTTGGAGACAGCAGGATAACCAAACCTAGCACAATTCACTGTAGCCTTTAAGAATTATCTTAATAAACAGGAAAAAAAGTCTCCAATTGTAAGGACATCAAAGAGCTTAATATCATGTTGTTTTCAGTAACTGGTGTGTTCAGAGCTGAACTGCCAGGAGTGATGACTTGTAAACCCAAGAAATCAACTTTCATCTGCATACAAAAGCTAGCAGATGTATAAGTGACTAATGGCTGTGCCAATCCAGAAACTCTCAGGTTTGAGCTCTCTTGGTTTGATGCCTCAGTATAACTTCTAGGATGTCATGCAATGAATAAAACATGAATTGCTGCTGGGACAGAACAGTGGTAATTGTGCTGCTGTGTAATGCAGTGCAGCTTTCTACACATGAGGCAGAAACTTAAAGGTGAACTTGGCACAGTCTCAGTGCCTACACTATTTTGTAGGCCATGTTATTTGCCAGTTCACTGTTAACTGCAGGCATGCCAAGGAGTGAATAATCAGCTGAAAACAAAGTCTGTAAGTCTAGAAAATAGCAGTATAACAAAATTTAACCAAGAGCTGCTGGAAGATTCTTAAACGAATCCATGCAGATGCTTCCTTACGTCTCATAAAAATGATTTTCTACCATTTTTAATTCTCAAATGTCTCTAATCTATTTAATTTTTCAGTCCAGAGACAACTTCTTTAAATAGAGAATGGAAAATGAGTTGATTTTGCCTTAGAGTGGGAAACTACGGGGGGGTTGTGTAAATATTCTCTTGAGTATTCAGATTTTCGTCCTACTATTTCTGTTACAACAGCCCTTTTTGTGCATGGTATTCAAGTAACTGTGAACTGTGCGTGTGTGTCAGTCCGGTAGCACAGTTTGGCAAGCATCTGCAGATACAAAGTGGTTCTTTTGCCAGAGTAAATGAGGTAATTGCAAAGACAGTTACGGCCAGTGCCCATGTTCCGTGTTAAATGCTGCTCTTCCTGCCTCAACCCATTCCTGTGAGCCTGGAAAACTGAGAACTGGCAGGTTTGACTGCTATTCCCAGTGGGGCAGCCAAGAGAGATCATCCATGAGTGCCCTACACTTAAGTGCTGTAGAAATGTATCTCATCAGTAATATCTGTAATAGCAGGTCTGCTTGGAGGTGGGCCAAAGATGATGATATTGGTGGTAGATTCATTTGCCTTTGGAGCAGCAAGTGTAATATCTGGAACCAGTGCCATGCGCAGAGTTATGAGCTTAGTTCTCTGCTCAGATTTTGCACAGACCCCCACTGCAAGGTGTAGGCGTAGCCTAGTGCTTCCTGTGTTTTCTGGGAGTGTTTGCATTGAAGCAGCCATCACTTTCCATCCAGTAAAAATGTGTGGGAGTAACTCTGAAGCTCACCCAGAGTCCTCCTTAATTGGATGGAATAGTTATTACGGATGAAAAAAATAATGAGGCAGACTTGTACTACTCAGTGTTTTCCTTAGATAATATATCCTGAGATGTACTGCATCACAGCCTATCCTCCAAGGGTTTTATCATCCCCAAATCCTGTTCATGTTAATGTGTTTCCAGTGTTTTTGCCAGGAACTTTAAATCTGTACATGCAGTAGTAATTCCGTATTCTTTGCACTCATCTGTCTGGATTATATTGAAAACCTTCAGAAGTGGCCTTGACTGGTACCCACTGTGCTAAGCGTCAGTTTGTGTACCCTTAGGAGCACACGTCAGGAATTGCCCTGAGGAGCACTGCGTTTGGAAGGTCTGAAGTTGCCCAACATACCTTAGAGTCCTTTTCTTGTGTGAACAAAGTTCCTGCTGCTGAGGGGTGAATTTGAATGCCTGCAAATCTCAGTGTTAGGAGTTAATGAAACTTTAAATGACTTTGTTTGGCTGAAGGAATATGAGATTACAGTTCTCTATACACTATTCTCTCACTTGGAGTATGCAATTTGTGCAGGCTTTTTGTGGAATCTATTAAGAGTGACCTACCCTCTAGAAACAATTCTTCAGGAAGCTTTTTCTTTGCCACTTTCTGTACTGCTGTGCAATATTTTATTGTCTTAAAAACCTGAGGCCTTCTCCTAGTAATTCAATATCCAACAGAGCGTACTGCTGAGATGAAAACATTGTTTTCCCTTCAGGTATGGAAAGCAGAGCATGTATTGGGGCTTATCTGTATAAATAATATAAAAATAAATGGACAGATTGAGATCAGAAATTTTATAAGAAGGAGGAAAGTAGTTCTTAAACCCTGTGCAGGAAAATATAAGCCATGCAGAGGAAATAATGACCTAATTTCCTTCTCAGGTGTTGCAGATATGCCCTAAGGACATGAGAGCAGATATCTGCGTGCATCTGAACCGAAAAGTGTTCAAGGAGCACCCAGCCTTCAGGCTGGCAAGTGATGGGTGCCTTCGGGCTCTTGCCATGGAATTCCAGACAGTGCACTGTGCCCCAGGAGATCTGATCTACCACGCGGGTGAGAGCGTCGACAGCCTTTGCTTTGTGGTCTCGGGGTCTTTGGAAGTAATTCAGGATGATGAAGTCGTGGCTATATTGGGTAAGTTTCACAGCTGATTATATGCACTGTGCACAAATATAGATGGTTAGAGCGTTTTTATAGCCTCTTCACCTAACTCATTCTTTAAAAAGCTTCAGTCAAATTAGCTTTACCACAGCCTGGTGAGGTATATTTTGTTGTCCTTCGTGTTCGACGTAAGCAAATGCAAAGGGCATTCATCTCATCTCCAGATTGCTTCACGCCTATTTCTCCTGGTCAGTGGAAACTGTACTTGAGCATTGGAATCCTGGTCATTCTTGGGGTTCTGCCTGTCTCATCACATCTCTTTGCATTAGGAATTCCATTGAGAACTTCAGAAACCTGGGATTTTTTTTTCTAAGTGCCTGGCTTCCCTGTGTCCCTCCCAGCGATAATCCAATTTGCTGAAAATTTTCCAATCAGATCTATTTAAGATCTCATGCAGAAATAATATTTATCTCTTTTAATGTCAAAGTAATATAATAATTTAGAGTCGATTTGTCTTAACTTGAAATGACAACTTCAGGGTGAAGGCATTCAGAAGCTGATAGTGGTGTGACCAGCATTCTGAGGCAAAGCTAGGAGAAAAAGGTGTGATAATCCAATACGTGTAGATGAATCACGGGACTGGAGCATTCAGGAGGTGTTCCTTATCATTTGATTCTGTCAGACCCTTTTGTGATAAAGTAGATCCTCACAGTGGCTTTATCCGGTGCCTGTTACTCAAAGCAGCCTGGAAAAAGGGAACAAAACAGTTTGGTAATCTTCCTCTTTCTGAACACATACAAGTAACTCTCCTTGGAGGAATATCTACTGGAAAATGAGTGCAGTTTTTTGCTACCTGTGTACAGGGTTAAATATGTAGCACAGGGTAAATTTATTGTGCTGGGGAATCAAGTTCATAGTATTTTTTGCCAGACAAGAAACTAAAAAGATGAAAAGGAGATAACTGATTCTCTTCTGTTCTGGAATCACCTGTGTTGTTCAGTGCTATATGATAAAGCCTCTCAGTTTGTGTCACCTTTTATGCCATAATGCCTTCTCCTGTAGCCACCACAAGAAGAAAACCTCAAAACATCTTGCTGCTCTTTTTCATCAGTGCAGGTAAAAAGCACTGAAATAGATTTCTTCAAAATGTCCTTTAAAGATCCTAATTTTCTCCTCATCTTTACCAGTAACTTCTGTGTTTTATCATAATCCTCACTTTAGATAAACAGTCGGCCCACATTCCTTGAGAAATCAGTGTTAAGGAAACTTAAATCCCTAATCTCTGCTGCTGCAGAGTGATAGCTACAGAGAGCTCAGGTTCATCCACTGGTATCTGAATGAACAGAAATATTTTGTTATTGTTGTTCTCCTGGGACAGTAACTACTGGTCCTCTTCCCTCCACACCTTTAGTTTTTAGGAATTTGGAGCCATTTCTCTGACTTTGTGAGTACTGTAATCGGAGAGGAAAGTCAAATGAAATGGGATTTGTATGGGATTCCCCAAGATAGAACAGAAAATGCCTCTTCTCTGAGGGATCTGAAGGAGGCAAGAGGTTCTTGGAGCCAGGTTGGTTCCAAGCCTTTCTGCTTGTAATTGGGGTAATCTTTGAAAGTTAGAAGAACACTCCAGTAAAAAGCTGAAGAGAGGAAGAAGACCCTTGGAATTAGGGTGAGAGGCTGCTGTTCCCAGGTAGTAGTGGGGGAACCAATATCTTGTCCTTAAATTTTCACACTGCTGCAAGATTTGCAGTTAATGACTCCTAGAGGGCCTGACTGAGCAGCAGAGCTTTACTTCTGTGAGTTGTTCAGAGCTGCTGAAGTGGTCTTGCTGATCTCTGCAAGGGGCCTGGTGTGTATGGAGTGGAAGACTTGAGGGTAGGCTTGCAGATTTGCTTAGAGACTGGGAGCTCTTAAGTTTTTGTTTAGCAGTTAAAAGACAAAGCTTGAGAACCGCTGTGATCTTCAAAGCTGAGCCATGGATGAGAAAGATAACATTTACTATTAGGTTTAGTTGCAAAGAAAATAGAGCCCCCCCAAAAACCAGTTTATCCAAAGAGTAGCATAGTTTATCCCAAGTGTTGCATCCCAGCTGTTCTGCCCTTATTATGTTCTTGCTGTCCTTATTTGAGCTAAAAACTTTGAAAAGAAGAAACTGTTGGTTTAGCAAAGAGAATGCATCATAGAATTTCCTGGGTTTGGAAGAGACCCATGAGTCCAACTCCTGCCCCCACAAAGGGCAGGTGAAGTGAATGAGATGGGAAGGGAAGTCAAGACAGTAATTTACTGGGAGGAAGGAATATCATTGACCTCCACAAAGACAGTTTGCTGTTGCTATTCCTTCTGCTTCTATCAAAGCTGGAGGGAAATAACAGAATGTAGATATAAGTATGAAAGTAAAGTATGCAGTGACAGAATGTTAAGAGCAGGAATTTACAGCCTAAGCCTGGCTGCTGCCTTCCCCATCAGGGGGAAAGTGGAATATATCACTTTTGGGGGGAACATTGGTGGTGGGAAGTGTGCAAAGGATACACATAGATTTACTTCTAAGATCACGTGTGCTAAGGAAGTGAACATTGGATGTGCGTGAAATACAGATCATTTGTCCTTATTGGAGACTGTGGTTTTAACTGGATACTGTAGGAGAGCTTGGTGTGACATGTTTTGTTTCAGCAGGATATTAAATGCTCCGTTTGCTTTGTGTGGAGAAATTCCTGCTGATTTAATTTGATCTAATTGCAATCTTAAAGGAACATTAGAAGAATAATTGTTTGTTTTCTTTACAATTGCTTTAGCTTACTCATTTAGCCATGAGCATTTCATTCAGATGCAGACACAAGAGGTTTGGTTTGATTTTTGGTGGGACAGATTTGCATCCAGATAGGACAGTGCAAACTGCAAGAGCAACTGCACCACAGGGATGGTTTATTTTGAAGGAGGGAAAACAGCAGTGCAGAAGTGTTGTCTGTTGTAGATGTTCATAGTGGAAAAGCATCACATCTTCTACACAGTTGTGTGTGAAGGTTGCTTCTCAGCAGACTTGAAGATGTTGGGTAAGCTAAGAGACCAGGCTGCTATCTTTAGACTGTCCCTCATACCTGATCTATCTCAGGTTTCCCTAAACTAAACTGCTTTGTGTACAACCCCATTTTCAGAGCTTAATTGTGTGGTTTGGGGCCTTTTATTATTTAATCATAGAATCCATGACTGGTTTGGGTTGAAAGGGACCTTAAAGCTCGCCCAGTTCCAACTCCCTGCCATGGACACCTTCCACTAGAGCAGCTTGCTTCAACCCCTGTGTCCAACCTGGCCTTGAACGCTGCCAGGGATGGGGCAGCCACAGCTTCTCTGGGCACCCTGTGCCAGCGCCTCAGCACCCTCACAGGGAAGAGCTTCTGCCTAAGAGCTCATCTCAGTCTCCCCTCTGGCAGCTTGAAGCCATTCCCCTTGTCCTGTCCCTACAGGCCCTTATGAGAGGTCCCTCTCCAGCTTTCTTCTGGGCTCCCTTTAGGTACTGGAAGCTGCTATAAGGTCTCTCTGGAAGCTGCTGTAAGGTCTCCCCAGAATGCCAAGTCTTTGAAAAAGCTTAAACCACGACACTTACTTATCATCATGCCTTCATTTTTCACCTGAGTTTGAAATGTAGGTCCACCTCTTTGTTTGAAGTGCCAAGCTGCTGTGCTCTCAGGCTTAAGAAGCAGTGGCAGGATTATGGATGGCATTAGAGTTTTCTTATTATTTTCAAAGACAGTATTAACGTCACAGCATTGTTTGTGCTATTGGATAAGACTAATGTGACCAGCAGTGCTTTGCAAAAGGAATGATTGAGATTAAAATCCAGCTTTATCTTCAGTAGTACTATTGTGCTTTTTCTATTTATAGTTTAGAGCTTTTGTTGTTTCAGGCAGGTTGGACAAGTTGTGTATTTCTGTGATTTAGTGATCATCAACTAAAGGAACAGTTTTAAAAGTCTGGTTTCCTCAATGTGTGTCTGAAGTATTAGAACTGGAGATCCAGCTAAGACAGTGGCATGAAGAGGTCAACTTTAATGCCAAGTTTTATTTTCATGGTGGATGTAGGAGCAGCATTAAAACTTATCTTGAGAAACTGAGGTTTGTGCCAAGTGGTGTTGTTGGGCAAAGACTATTCCTTATTCCCGTGCTTCAGGTATCTAGAAAACATAATATGGGCTGGCCTAGGGAGTTGCCTGTTTTGAGACTTCAGCCAAACATTCCTTGTTCTACTTCTAACTTTTGGTAGAGCATGAAAAGCGGGAATCACCAAAGCTCCTGTCTGCTGCTGGGTATAGATGGTCTAAGACTGTGCAGGGGGTTGGAGAGAGATATTTTTAAACCACTTGATTAATGACTTCCTGAAATAGCTGGGGAAGGGGGGTATTCCCTGTGAATAGGGGCCTCAGCAGTGAGCTTTTTGGCACTTCACATTATTTGGAGTTTTTTCCCTACAGTTGAATGTTTTATTGTTGTGAATTTCTGCAACTTTGCATGTCATTTAAGATGAGTTCTGTCCCCTTGGGACCAACAACCAAGCTCTTGATACCATTGTACTGAGTTAAGGTGAAACGACACCAATCAATCAGTTTTAAGATTTATTAATACAAAACACAAGGCGTGTGGTTAGATACAAGAAACTCAACAATGATCACTTTAACTGGATCAGCAAGTCCTGTGCCACATGTTTTTACTTAGATTTAGTCAATATTCAATGAAAAATAGAGGAAAGGAGGAGAGAGAGAAAGGGAGAGAAAGCAAGAGCGAAGAGAACAAGTATCACCATGCGTGCATCCAGCACATCTTGTTGGTCCTCTTCACCCAGAGTATTGTTGGTGATGGGAGCTCCCCATCTGACCTGAGCCCTGCACTTTTATGTTCATGTCCTTTGGGGTGTTACCCATAATCTGCATGTGAAGTGTAGAGAGGCATTACTGTGATAATGATGGGCGTAGTTTAGTGATTACCTGTGCAGTTCCAAAGCTGAGGCTCCCCAAGGGTCCTCTGGGTGGTTGTTGTCCCTCATATCCTGGTGTCTGCTATTTGATTCCATCCTTTAAGTCAGTTTGAGTTAAGCATTCAGCTTTGAACAAAGAGGTCAGAACAATCCCTATCTATGCAGTATCGAGAGCCAGCATCCATATTTGCTTCATTTACACTCAAGGCCTCCCATGATCGGATGCAAATGGTGCCTGAGACAAGCTCAGTTTCCTGTCTTTCACATGATGCAGTGTAAGCGGTGTTTGAGGCAAGCTCAATGTCCAGACTCTCACAGTACCTTTAAGTAGTCTGACAGTACTACATGTGGAAGAAGTCCCCTTTGAAAGATCATAGAATCACAGAACGGTTGGAAAGGAGCTTACGCTCATCCAGTTCCGACCCCCTTGCCATCGGCAGGGACACCTCACACTAGACCATGTCACCTAAGTCTGGCAGATTACTGGCAGCAGTGATCCATGCCACACTGGCAGTTGAAGCTGGGATGTGGTGATGAGGAGCTCTGTTCCAGCATGTTCCTTATGCCTCAGGCTGTATTAGGAAGGCTTGCCCATCATGTTGGTATGCATATTCCAAACAGAGGTATGAAGAAGCAGAAATGATAATTTAACAAGGAAGTTGAACTGAGTTAATTTTCAGTGGTGTTTTGAGCAGGGTTTGTTTTCTGTCTCAGAAGTTTAGAGGAAGAAAAATAATTTTCTTCCCTGAAAAAACAGGTTAAAAAAATAATCAAAGAGATAAATCTTCACATAACAGTTTTTTTCTTTGTTTTCTCCAAGTTTCTGAACCATTGTTAAATTCATCCTCAAGGAGTTGCTAGAAATATTAAATCAAATGGAGTATGCTATGGCTATGAACGTTGTGAGGTTTTCACTTTATTTACTTTCTGTATTTCAGAAGGTGAAATCTGCTGTTTTAAACTCTTGTGAATCCTTTTGTCTGAAGTAAAAGCAAATCAAATGTTGAGCCTTTAATGTGAGCTTCAAGCAATAGCTATAACATAAAGCCTGCATCTAAGTCAGTGGGGAAATAACTCTGAGGATATTGCAATTGGAGCCTCTCATAGAAGTTTTTGATCAGGGAGCAAGCACTGCCCATGAAATGACATCATAGATAGAGCTGTGAGTTCCCTGTTACTTAAGCAATGCAAATAAATTCACATACCATTGTGACTAGTTATTTGAGCTGGAAACTTCCGTGTCCTCTGAGTTTGTACAGTCTGACCACATATTTATAATGTTTTTTACAGTAACCATTAAAAAAGCAAATAGGGATAGATGATCGGGATGCTGGGAAGCCTCCCGGCTTTTTGTGCAGAAGCCTGCTTAGGGCCCAGCTGACATTCTAAAACTACTCATCACAGTAAGTCAAGTAGCGAAATATAATCCATGCATTATTCAGAGAGACAAATAAATTAGAATAATAATAGAAATCTTAGCTGTGATTATTCATTATGTTGCTACTCATCTCTGCTCTAAAATAGATGTTTTTATCTGTACAGTAATGTGCTTCAACAGAGAACGTGGATGCAGTTGTATACTAAACTGTCTGCAAAATGTTGCCAAGCTGTGGTTTAAACCATGAACAGTTACACGGTGTTTCTACTTGTGCACCCTGCGCATCGCTGAAAGTTCAGTTGCAGCTTATCATCACTATTAATGCTCCTTTTGGTTTCTACCCGGCACTGATACTCTGGGTTTCTTTCCCTTAAGGTCTTATTAGAGGATGAGAGTGATTAAAACCTCAGGTTAATGAAAAATAGGATATTCTCTGCAGTGTGGTTGGTCATTCCCTTCTCATTATGTGTCTCAGTTTGCACTTGAGAAATCATAACGTCCAAAGCAGCAAATCCTTCCATGCATCATGTCCTGCCAGCTGTACTGCGGTGGAGGACCAAAAGGATCAAACTGCAGCTACCCAGTGGCTATTAAGATGTGCAGTTTATCTGTGGGATGGACACTGAACACTCTACCTTGATGCCAAATTGTAGTTCTCCTTTTTCTGGCAGGCAGATAGTTTTTGCCTTAAAACAATGCAACAAGGGGAAACAGTATTTTTGCTCTGGTGCCTCTATTTGAATCTTCCTTCTTTCTGTAAAATGGGAGAGTTTAAAGTGCATGCCTTGGATAAGGAGAAGATGAGAGAAGGAAGGATAGGGAAGGGTTTTCAGTTGAAGCCAAATAGATGTGTGGTGGTCACAGTGGGAGTTTGACCTGAGTCTCACATCACTGGCTTTGAACACGAGGGGTAAATACACTGTGCTTGGTGAAATTACGCTTTAATACAATTGGTAGGACCCTGTGACATGGGATAACTTTAGATCTTCATGTTCTTTTCAAATATGTTCTGGAGGAAAATAAATAAATCAGTAAAAGAAAGGGGAAAAAATCAGGCCAAGTGTTTTGGTTTTAATTTCATCAGTATTTTAACTGAGCAGTCACTAGTCACTGACACGCAGAGTCTGTGCTTGCCTTTACAGCAGTTGGTGTCTCCCACTGCTTGGAGGTGAAGAACAAATCCCAAGGGTACAAGCCAGCATGGTTGCTTTGGGGAGCTGTGCTAGGAAAGTGATTGCACTGCTGCTGATCTAGTGTGGCAGGTCCAAAGGTGTCGCAGCCTTTGGATCAGCATCACAGATAGTACTATTTTCTAACACTGAATTTCCAAGAGATGCTTAGTGCTGCATTGCTGCTGAGATACCATCAAGCAGTGTTTCCTTATTCTAGCTTATGTTTAAGTCTGCTGAGATTATGTCAAATCATAATTCTTCTACAGTTCAAACATGCTTTGCACTTATGAGACCCCACTTGCAGCACTGTGTGTAGTTCTGGTGTCCTCAACATAAGAAGGACATGGAACTGTTGAAGCAAGTCCAGAGGAGACCATGACGATGATCAGCTGGAGCACCTCCTGTATGAAGATAGACTGAGAACATTGGGGCTCTTCAGCCTGGAGAAGAGAAGCTGCGTGGAGACGTCAGAGCAGCTTCCAGTGTCCGAAGGGGGCTACAAGAATGCTGGAGAGGGACTCTTCATCGGGGACTGCAGTGATAGGACAAGGGGTGATGGGTTCAAAGTGAACCAGGGCAAGTTCAGGTTAGATCTAAGGCAGAAG
>WYDI02007898.1:9555-35887 GCA_009867235.2 Psittacus erithacus | reverse complement strand
AGTGGTGTTAACGCAGTGAAGTACACAGAAGCATCTGCTTTGTTCTGTGCTTGTTCCCATGAGGTAACTTGTACTCTGTGGAGTGTCCTATTCTTTTGGTGGCTCTTTGCTGAAGGAGGGGGACGTGAATTTTGTGAAGTGACATATGGTCACTGTGCGCTGTGCTTGGATCAGGGTGGGTATTCTGGAGTTAGGTCAGACTTGTATTTAACAGTTTGTGTTCAGTGCGGGCTTGTGTCTTAGCACTGACTTTTAGTTTCTTTCTAGTAGTGCAAAGGGTCAGAAAATAATGGCAAATATATAAAAAAAGTAGAAGAAAGATTGTGTGTTTGTGTGGAATCAATTATTTATGCCACCAAGTAGGATGTCTTTACTCTCCAGATAACACCATGACTAGCAGAAAAAGGTATAGTCATTTGTTTAGGAAAACTGTATATCCCGTCCAAGCCTTTTCAAGCTTTTTCCTCTCCAAGTGCCAAATGAGGTCTGAACCACCTGTTTTTTAATCAAAAGCACAAGCAGCCTGATGCAGCCCTGTGGGAAAAGTCTTTGAGCTTTGCAGATTGTTTAGCACTGAGAAGCTAAAGCAGATGTTGAAGCAGAAAGAATTTATGCCAGAACTTGGTAAGATAAACGCCAGGGGAAAAGGTAACGGCAGAAAACACAAAATGAGAGACTAGGCTGGACTGGGACAGAATAAATGGGGGAAAATGAGGACTGACTGAGAAGAAAAGTTCAATATGAATTAAGAATGCAAGATAGTAAGACTCAAGGATTGGGGAAGACAGGCTGGGAGGAGAAAGATGTCAACAGCAAAAAAGGGGAAAAGGTAATGGAAGAAAACACAAAATGAGAGACTAGGCTCAATCGGAACAGAATAAATGGAGGAACACTGAGGACTGATTGAGATAAGTGACCCTAAAAGGATCTGTTTGACCTAGACTTGAAGGCAGCAGCCCTAAGTAGCAGTGAGAAGCCATTGTCAGCTGCAGTTAATATAAAAGAGTAATTTCTCTGTGTGTCGCAATCTTTGATAGCAAGTGTATTTATTTACACTGAATTCTGGTTCTGAATGCCAAGCTTTTCCTTCTGCCCTCTCTTCTGGTCCTCAGAAATGTTCCATCAGTGTCTGGTGTTACTCTGTGGTCTCCCAGACAACATGCTTAGTCTTGGCTATGAGCTGATAAATCACCACCGTTACCTTTTTGCTGCACACGTTTGGCAAATCTCTTCCCATTCAGTTCTTGTCAGTGATGCTATGACAAACACCATGCAGTGTCTCATTGCAAAATGAAAGCATGAGCAGATACTTTTATGGTAGATTTCCGAACTGAATGCTTAATTCCGCAGGAGGTGATGCTAGATTTTAAACCAAGTATGTTTAAAATTTGAGAAACAGGATCTGCCTCATCAATTCTGACTACTGTTGAGCTTTAGATATAAATTAATTTGTACTACCACAGTCTTAGTGAAATAAGTGTATTTCAGTGTTCTGTGAAAGAAAAAGGGAATCGGAACTCACAGAGTTGGATGGGAGCATAAAAAAGAAGGATCAGGTTAAAATTGTAATTTAAAAGTCTATTTCCCACATGTGTTGATGCTAGCCCTGAATCCTAGCCTACAGTTCAGGTTTTGGATTGTTGGCACTTTTCATTGATTCTTCACAATGTAAGTAAAACGAAACTTGGGTTAAATCTAAAGAGACAGCTACAGCTTCCCATGCTATTGAACAGAAAAAAAATTTCCAAGCTTTTTATGCATACATTGTCTTTAGTAGTTTGAGCATCTTGTGATCATAGATTTTCAATGCTCTTCTCAGTTTATGCATCAGTGTTATTAGGGACTGGCTAAGCCACTGCAGCCCAGGGCAGAATCGCAGCGGTCAGGTGCAATTTGAGATATTTTTCAAGCTTAGTCATTCTAGATTTGTAGCAACAGGAATGATGCCGAATGGTGCTGAAATGCTGGAAAAGTGATGTGAATATGGCCATCAAAATTGAAGCTTGGTCCTCTGAAGGCAAGACCCACAAAGGCATGTGTCTGGCTTTTGTATTCAGCTTCATTTAACCATTTCCGGTTGCAGCTGGAAAGAAAGATCTTGTACACTTGGGTTTTCTTTGAAGCGCAGCATGAGATAAGGGCCAGACTGGAGCCAACAACTGGGGCCGCTTGCTATGTTGTTACTCTTAATGTAAATGGCCTCGGACCATTCTGTTCCCCCTACTAACTGTTGTCTTCCTGGGGGGAATACAGCCCTCCTGCGTTTAGACTTTGTCCTTTCCGCAGTTTTCTACTTCTTCCTAACCAATTGCCCCTTTACAGTATCCTTCTCAGTGTTTTTCCATCAGCAAATACCCTCTGAACTGTGAGTTGATTTTGTACCTTGCAGTTGGTGGAAATCCTCTGATCTCTTTATTAAGATTCCCTCGCCTCTGTTCAGTTCAGAGTCTTCCTCAAAGCTATTGCTTTGCCACACTATTGCCTCCGATGGGTTCTTTTTTTTTTTTAACATCAGTATTTTTCTGATACTCATAGGAATCCTCACTCTAAAAGATCAGCTACTCTGTTGACATCAGCATTTCAATTGCTACAATGGTAGCTGGATTCCGAAATGAGGATTTGCCCTCAGTAAAGTCCCTGGGATCTTCTGTGACACCTGAGCAGTGTAAATACACTGGCAGGTGCTGCAGTTACACAGGTTTTCTTTTAAAGTTGTCTTGCTGATGATTGTAAAAGCATATCTGCTGCCCTAACAAGCATGAAAATAAGAGCATCCCCATTAGAGTAGCAGGTGGGAGGGCTGTTAATCAACCGAATGCCTTGTGAAGGGGAGAACTGGAAAGTCATCCTCAAGTAAGTCTTGATCCAGAGCCCATTGAAGTCAGCAGGTGGCTTCGAATGAGATCTGGCCTGCAGTGTTTCAGATGAAACTAACAGTAAAGCAGAAGCTGCCATGGGCATTTGTTTTCATAGATTCTCCCATCAATTCATCTCTGCTGCACTACGTGAGGGGTGTTTAGCAATTTTTTTTTGGGGGGGGGGGGCGGCCAGGGGGAGGTAGATGTGAGACTTTCCTGGCGCTGAGAGTTTAGTGCACGCTGTGTACTATCAAACAGGACAATGACTAAATAAGGGCCAGCTTTGATACAAATCTCTATTATCTGGAAGCAGTGCAGGTAGAACTGGAGACCTGGAATAGTTCTACCTGCCTAGATTGTCTTGCTCAGCCTCTGAGCTGTTACAGCGCACAGGATCTTTCTCCTGCTGTAGAATTCTGTCTCAGCCTCTGCTGCATTCCTCAAGACTGTTTTTCTGCCAAGGCCTCTGAGAAGCTACTGTGTTAATCTTGGTGCACTGCTGGCTCATCTGCAACAGGCCCCTGAAATCTCACCGTGCTGTGGGTTTACTGCAGAGGTAGTGTGTACCATCTGCACTGGCAGTAATTGAAGAGGACTTCATCTGACCCTCAGGAGAACATCAAATTACACTGCAGGCTTTTTCTGTAGCTAACTTGGTACTTTAATTAACTGCACAGAGCAGGTGAGTCCCCATTTATAGCACGGTGCTTTGCTGGCTTTTGCTACGCTTGAATGTCCACCTTCAGCCCTTGTGAGCCAGTCAGCTTGAGTGAAGAACCCTGCTTCAGCTGGAGAATAGTGTCTGGTAGGAACTGAGTGAGCTTTAGTGCTCAGGATGGAGTTGAAGTGGCTCTGCAGTGACAGCCTATAGTAACCCACAAATTGCTCACATGCAGTTTGTTTCTATGTAAAATATCGTCTATGAAGGGAGTACTTGGTGTTTTCTAAAAGAAAAATTGTAGTTTTTATGGTTTATGCATTTTGATTCCATTCACGTGTTTTCTCGTGTTGCTTTCAAGAGTAGAGATTTCAGTTTTTCTGCATGCTGGCTATTTACAGATGATTTGGTGAGGACTAAATCCTCCCTGAACATAAGCAGACCAGAGTGTTCGCATTCCACGTATTACTTCACCTGGTTGTAATGTAATGCCATCTTGTGGAGTTGTTATTATATTGTTCTAGCTTAAATTGAGTTCCGAAGTCCGTGGGTTTGGCAAGCGCTTTCCCTTTTCCTGAGAGATGTGCACATTTGTCTTGTTATAAGAGGTGGAAGAAACCACCAAGCTCTAAATAATTATTAGTAGGAATAAATTATTCATGGCTTTAAAATAATGCAAAGGTACTTGTAGATAGGTGTTCAAAGAGACAATTTAATACTGTTGATCAACGTGTTAAATATCTATTTTCATGTACCGCAATATTCTTCTTACTGGCATTACAACAAAGGAGAATTTAATGGAAGATGTGAAGGAGAACCAGAAAGTGCCTTTTTGCACCTGTTAGCTCTTAACTTGACAGAAAGTATAGAGATGCTCGTCTGAAATATTAACAACTAGATGATGGAAGCTTTCACTATAACTTGATTGGAGGATTCTAAACACCTGATGAGAGGTGATAGGTAGGAAGGATCAATCATAAAGAGCCTTGAAAGTGGTGGCAAATGCCTTATGATTAATGCAACACAGAAAGGACACTGTAGGTTGCAAGGAGCATTGATATGGTTAGATTGGCAGGCAAGGCTGATGACTGGTGCAGCAGCATTCTCCATTATTTGTTATCTATAAAAACTGCAAGAGAGTATTTTTTTTCCAGAATTTTACTATTTGTTTTAACATAATCACCAGCAAAGGATGTTGGCTAGTTCCTTCTGTCAAATATGTCACTGTTGACAATATGACGTGAGGTGAAGCATATTTTTTGAAAGTTCCACAGCTAAAACATACACAGTGAAACACCTATATGACATAGATGTTTGCAAAGGATAGCTATTTATACTGTAGTTCGAGCAGCAATGCTTAATTTTCCATTGACTTGCTGTTGCATTCTCAGCACACAAGACCTGTATCACTTGAGTAAAAGTAGGTAAACAGGGAAATATTGTTTCTATGAATATGAAATCCCCTCTCAGCTGGGGTGGTATGGTGTGCCTGCTTCCGGGAATGGTACTCTGCCATTATGTAACACAATGAGGACAGTGTTTAAGAATCAAGTTCTGTGTGTATATTTGATTTGGTTTGTTTGGTGTGTCACTCTGCCCCCAGCCCTGAATGTGCTTCAGATGGTTTAGTCTCTTTTGAAATAAGTTCAAGTAATTGAATATTACTTCTGGCCGTTCAAAGAGTCTGAATTTCTAGATTGTGGGAATGATTATACGTGGGAAACTTCGTGTTTATACATGTACTTAATGGTACCAAAGAGGCTCTTTGTATGACTTGACAATCTTCAGCTGATAAGGAATTATGCTGCTTCATTTCTGTGACCCATCACAACTGCTAAAGCTGATAGGACTCAAAATACTGTCTTTACGACTTTCCTTGGAAATGGTCTCAAGCGGTCTGTGGGGTAAAATCACCAGATAAATCAGTCTAGTTTGTTAGCATTCTGTGAGCTGAGAGAAAGGTTATCAGTTTATTAATATCATAGTTTTAGACACTTCTATAAGGTTATTTTCTGAATACTGTTATCTGCAAGGATTGATTAAGAGCATAGTGAGAGTTCTAGAGATGACCTATAGGAATAAAAAGGAAAAATTCCTTTCTTTCCAGAATCATGTGAACTTTCAGTCATTGTGAGGATAAAAAAGATAAGTGCAAGATTCTTAGGGTAATATCTCTGTCCAGTGAAATAAAAGTAAGCTAACTCCTTATGACCAGTGCTGGGGTACATGTTCAAGTCAGAATACTATCGTAGTATCATTTTAAAGGAGAATCTTGCCATCCCCACTTAAAGAGTATTTCCTTGGAAACTGAAGAGTAATTTGGTTTGGGTTTTTTTTGAGATCAGAGTATCTGGTACTACAGCTGTTTCAGAATGTTATAGTTATTGAAGCTTTCTTTTTTAGTGGGAGTAAAAAAGAAATTATGACCAAATGACCAAATTTTTAAAAACAACTTAGGTCTTTGCTTCAGTCCTTGTTTTACTGACTTATTAGTCAGGAATATGGAACATTTAGCTTCAGTACTGCTTCTGCTTTCAAAGTCTTTTATATATATTATATTTAACTTTTAAATAATTGCTAATAAATAATCAAGCTATGAAAAAAATGAGAACTATATCAAAATGTAGACTTCAACACTATAAAAATGCGATGAGGTTGCTATTTGATGGCTCAGGATAGGCCTGTGCCTGGACCTGGGGAAAATTATGAAGTTTTTGAAGTTTGAGATACACTTGATTAAAAAAACCCAAAAGTGTATTTTCACACATACAAGAAAAGCAGAGATAGTCCTCAAGGTGTAATTTGCATTTAATACAGTACAGAACTAGGTAGAGAAGCACTGTTTAAAAGTTTTTTCTTCTATGTTCTTTCTCTACCACTTTTTTGAGTATGCCCTTTCTCGATTTTAAACAAGGGAAGAGTATGCAGTGGATTGTCAGTACCTGTATATGTGCATTGGTTTTGGGCATTCGCTTCTGAATATATAGAATCATAGAACAGTTAGGGTTGGAAAGGACCTTAAGATCATTTAGTTCCAACCCCCTGCCATGGGCTTTACTTTGCTCTGTTGAATACAAAGTCAATCTTTGTTAAGTTTCTAACTATGTAGCTTTAGTTTCTGAGAAACGGGATAATCTCAGACTGAGCATGCTCTTTAAACTGAAAACTTACCTGTGTTGATGGAATGAGGAAAAAAAACCCTCTTCCTTTGTTCTAGATGTTGTTTTAGCATCCTATTACATGTCTGCAGTAATATATGGTTGAGTCATAATTTGTTTGCTAATCACTAGAACTCAGAGATTCTCTTTCTGCTGTACTGCTGCTTAGTCATTTTTTCTCCTTTTTAAATGTATCTGCTTTATCTTTCTTAAGGGTTACACTGAACAGTTTTGCGTTTTGTGTATCTATGTTTTGGATTTTCTGGAAAGAACACACAATATTGCTCATGTGGAAATCTACATATCCTTTTCAGGTCCCAGGGCAACTAAAACATCTAAATATATGTCTGTGGTAGAAATTCAACACCATTTACATGACCTGGAAAGACATACAGCATCTATCCCTGGGCTTCAGGGATAAATCCTGACTTGGTTGTTCTGGAGTCTTGTGTTTTCAAACATTTGAAGATATTTGGTATCAAGACATTGTAAGTTTATCTCTTCTCAACTTCCTGGAATGGACACAGCCCAGAGATGTTCTTAAATTATGCTGGAGTTGAATAGAATTAGGGTGCTTATAAAGATAATGAGAAGCCACCCATAAGTGAATTTCAAACCTAAGCACAAGACCTTTGATTTGCATGATTTTGTTGCTGCAGTTAATGCTATACAGGAAAAAGAGAAGGGTTCTTATGTTGGAAAGCCTGTTTATAATTTAGAGTTTGTCCCTTTCATAAAAGAATTATGCATTTAGGAAGGTCTGTTCAAACGTAGGAAGTCTTACAAGCTAGGTGAGATTTCAGAGCCTAACTGCAGGCAACTGTTGCATAGACTCATAGCTCATTCTGCTGAGCTACTTCAGGAGACATTAGTGTACTAAAGAGTAAATTAGATTTAGGAAACCTGACTTGTGTAGATTTTAATTTAGATAACTAAAGCAGCGTTCCTGAAAGCATCACTCACAATGAATTACGATGTCATTTGTTTTGGAAACTCAAGTGTTCACCAGGAAAATGTCTGGCCTTTGTTTCCCAATGAATTTTATTTTAGTGCAGGTGCCACATAAAGGTCATTAGCATCCAGGCAAAGAAAAACATTACTTGAAATCAACACATTGAGCCCAAAAAATGCCAAGGGCTTTCTGAAGTGGAGAGGTGAAAGGGGAAATTATCTTTTTTTCTATTTTGAAAGCAGACTTTGTGAGTTTCATTACTCATATGTGCATTTCTTCTTGTCACAATATCAATTTAATTCTCTTATTTTTTTATCTTCTTGCTCAAGCAGCAGTAAAATAGACTCAGTGTTCTGCTCAGCAGAGGTGGAAAGCCAGCTAAAGAAGCATTTTAAAAAAAACCCAGTGATAGCTTATTTACAGACTTTTATTGTCCCTTTTTCTGATCTGGATGTACCTACTCATATAATTTTTTTTTTTTTTTTTTTTTTTTCCAAAGAGAACCAGAGTTCTAAGTCCTTCAGAAGTTTCTTATTCTATCTTCTTCACTGCAGGATACAAGCATTCCCTAGTTATGCACTGCTTTTGCCATGTGTACTTCAACTGAGGGCTTTTTAAAGAGACGTGCTGTTGTGCATTAAAGTTAGAGGCAGCACTGAGAAAATCCATCTAGCATCTTAAGCAGAAGATGATTGATGCTGTTTCTTGGTACCTAATGTCACTGCCATTTATCAATTACTAAGAATCTTACTTTCAAACTTGTATGTGCCATTATGTGTTCCCCAAAGTGAGATTGTGTCCAGTTATTATTAGAGCAAAACTACTGAATAACTGGTTAGATCCATGTTGGAACATTTAATCTGCAAAGTTGAATAAGCTGGGCATAGCACTATGCACACAATTTGGAAATGTAGGTATGATTTTAGGTGCTTATCATGTAAAAAGAATGAGAACAGAGTTACTGATGTGAAAAACTGACAGGAATAACTCTTCAAAAGATTTGCTGTGGTGTAGATGTGAATTGTTAGTAATGTCATGATTGAAAATGTGCAAGAATGCTTCTCACTTTCTGCTACTGTCAGTAATCAGAACATGTGGTAGGGAAAGGGAGGGGAAAGCAGATGTTCTATTAAAATTTCTAAATACAAATGTAAAATACCCAAATAAGGGGGGGGGGGAGGGGAGGGAGAGATGAGGGAAAGGGTTTGTTGTTGTTCTTTTTATTTGTGGGGGTTTTTTTAATACCTAAGAGCCTTAAAAAGAGATGCATACCCTGAAATCTTGAGCATCAATTATGAGAGTAAAAGGGCAGTAAAATGGAAAATAGGTCTCTTATTGTGTCCTTTTATTCATATGAGGAAGAAATGTGATTAAGGCAACTTGCTTTGTCATGCTGCTGGGTTGTGCTATCCATTGAAAACAAAATAGTTATTAACATGTACATGGAAATAATTCACAAATTGAAAGAACAACAAAGTTACGTGGATTTCTCTTGTCAGCAGAGGTAAGCAGGAAATCCATAGCCTAGCACAGACATGTTCATTGGGAGAATGTGATATATTTCAAGCAGGAGAATCTGATTATGACTGAAAGTTCCTGGCATGTGCAAGATTTGTTTCAGTGCGTTTTGCACAGCTGCTTCCATAACATTTTTTGAGCCATACAATAAGATATTATGTAGTGATGCCAGACCAAGACTGAAGGGAATTCCCAGTTCAATTGTCTGTTTTCAAAACCTGGCAGATCTACATTAGGTTTTTTTAATCTAATAGTAGAGTTACAATGACACTTATTCCTTGTTCTTCCTTTTGTCATGGGCAGTGAGCTTTTAGTTTATTTTCAGATCAAGTACAAGGATATATTTTTAATAAACTGGTGTAGTATAGTAATATTACCAGTTGTATAATGCTTCAAGCTGTGGTTTTATGTAGCTTTGCTAGAATGAAAGGTTAGGAGGTCCTGAAGTCTCTTTTTATCAGTTCCATATCCTTGGGCACATCACTTTTCCCATTTTGAAGTCAATGGGGCCTTTGTATGTCAAAAGCAGAATTGCTTGTTTCTTTCATGTGGCATACTGAGCTATTAAGAGAGAGAAGGTCCTTTTTTGTGCTATTAGTATTACCTAGTTTGAGATGTGGAAAATAACCTGAAATGATATGACAGAAATTAACTCAAGAGTGACATTAAAA
Organism: Psittacus erithacus; assembly: GCA_009867235.2. Lineage (NCBI taxonomy): Eukaryota > Metazoa > Chordata > Aves > Psittaciformes > Psittacidae > Psittacus > Psittacus erithacus. Next base: position 26,072 of record WYDI02007898.1, on the reverse strand, counting down.
GGAAATTTTATAATTTGAGATCTGACACCATTCCAGTCATCAAAGTGTTAGTGAATATTTAATGGATCAGTCATCTGCTGAAAGGACATAGACTGAATTATTTAAGGGCACCACAAACCCTTGAGTATTTAACCCCTTAAACATTGAAATTCGTAACTGAGGCTTAGTTATTCTGATGTAATGTTCATTCCCAGGCTTGCTCTCATGCTATCTTATTTTTGATTACTAAACCAATATTGGTCTGCACAGTACAAGAAAAACTCAACAGTTGTTCTTTAGTTGCTTTATCAGAATACTCTGATATTATTGCATAGTGATACCCACTAGCTATCCTAATACTCTTAAAATAAATGTTCTAAAATGCTGTAGGGTTAAATAGATGAATAGTGGTTCTTATGAATCTATAAGACCATTCCAGACAAAACACTTTCCATTAACTACAGTGTTGTTTCTTAGAGATGATGTTTGGAACTTGGGTTGCGTTGAACTGAATTTTGGTCAAACCGCTGCACTTTCATGACCTCTAATGGATTTATTACCTGGATATAGGACTTTGACAAGGTAGTTTCTATACTCTGCTTATAGAAATGCTTAAAATGGCAGTCCTCCATTTGTATTATGTGCTGCATAAGCAATACTAAATAACTAGATTTCATAGAGACAGGAATTGATTTGGTTATGCTTTTACGTTGTCCCTGAACTAAGCATCACACTATGAAGTGGTTTCAAGTTCCAGACATGATAATCCAACAATATAAATATACCCAGATACATGTAGTTCAGGATCTACTTGTCTTAAGGCTAGATTGTGTAGACAAAACCTGTGTGGTAGAGTTTGTATCTATTCACACTGATGGCTTAAATCAACCTCCTATCTAAAGCTTTATCTCACATGTGATTGATAATTCTCCTGAAGATTCAGATATTTATTTATATTATCCATAACTCTTTGCTCATTGTGACGTAAATTTAGCAGTGTTTGAACCAAAAGCTTTCCTTCTATCTTCTTAAGATTTTTCTTCATTATCACATTATTTTGACTGGAAACTCCCACAGTGTTCGCAAAAGCATCAAGACTCGACAATACTTTATAATGAAAAAAGGAGATAATAAAGTTACTTTTTGAGTGAAACTTAAAACACATGGAGCCAGGGAAAAATTGAATCCTTAAGCTGTTCAATTGGATAATACTAGATTATCTTATGTGTCTTGAATGTTAGTATCTTCAGAAAGACATATTTAGGGGTTAGAGTCATTCTGACTAAGTAATATTTCTGTCTATAGCATTATTCAATGTATAAAACTATAGCCAAATGTAATCCTAAGATATTAGATCCAGAATTTATCTTATTTTTTCATACAGAATAAAGTCAAACTATTCAAGTAATAGATCTGACACCCCCCATATTTTTTCAGTGAATTAAGAGGTCATCACTGAGGTAAGACTTTACCTCTTGCCTCTGTGTTGCTGCATGAAAGAAAACTAATGGTTAATGATTGCGATGCATAGCTAGTTAATTCTTTTTCTTCCCCACCTACACATAATGAAACACTGACATTTGATTTCTTGAAAGCCTGGCCTTTCTCTAACCCTGCTCCTGTCTCATTTTCTGTATTTCCCAGCCTTGTGAGCTTCTGTAGTGTCTATCAGTATAAGTCACACTGAAAGACCAAGGTTTTGATAGCTAATGTTAATAACATAAATTGAAGAGAAACATGAGATACACAGAAGAATTTTATAGATCACACTGCCTGAGTGGAGAGAAGCCACTAATCTCTAGGCTGCCATCTCCAAATGAATTTTTCAGATTAGCTGTTTAGCTCTTTTTTTTTTTTGGTATTTTTCTTTTCTTTTTTCTTTTTTGTAATTTCATCTAAGATGCTAGTCATATTTTTTAAATGAAACTGAAATGTGTGGCTACATATTGCATACTGACAAAGCAAAATGCACTTGCCGAGATGGAAGGGTGTAGGAGAATTATAGCATATCAACACCATGCTCAGCTGTCTTTCCCCTTCCTATTCAAAGAGGCCAAGTTAAGTGCAGCTTTAGAGCTTGACATGTACAAGCCGGAGTCCTAACATTTCTGTTTTCCACCTCTGTCTTGGGTTAGATTTGTTTAAAGATTTTTGGATGGCTAATAAATTCTTATTCATCAGTTGGGTTGATACAAAGAGAGGACGTTAATATTTCTTATGCTAAAAAATACTAGGAGCCCTGTTATATGCCACAGTAATAAAGGCAAGTGTGAACCTGTTTTAAGCTAGAAAGAATGATTTACATACTTTAGGCAGGGAATGATGTCTGAGCTATTATATACCAGCAATTAGCTGATTCTAATATGTTGATGCTTAATTAATGGCTTCAAGGCGAGGAACATGCATTTCTTTGCCTTTCAGTAAAATCAAGGTGTGCTTTCTACTGAAAAAAAGGCAGTTGAGATTAAATAGTCATTCCATTTAATAGGACTATGAATACTGCTGCTGCACTTCATGTTCCCATCTTGATGTCTGGAGGGCTTCAAGTACAACTGGCGCAGACACTCATAAGGTCAAGGTCAAACTGTCTGCATAATAAATGATAGAAAATATTAATTCACCCACAGATGTGGTGGCAGAGATGAATAATCTTCATGCAGTTTATCTATAAATATGGGCATTTGAAAGACTAATGAATAACAATACAGTGAATCCTGTGTCAAGTGTCCCCCTCAAAGGTCTTTAAGGGACAGTTCAGCACTCTATATCACCTCTATGCCTTCACCAGAGGGTTATAAATTAGTTTTCCAGGTTTGATGCTTTCAGGGTGTTGCAAGAAAAGAGATAATTTTACTTAAATGTGAGTAAATGAATAGATAGTTTATTCCATTTTATTTTTTGCTACCTTTAAAATTAGTTTCTGTATTCTGGTGGCTGAACTCTGACATATCGCAAGGTCTTTTTGCAGACCTGGCCTTTAAAACTGGCCTTTAAAACTAGAATTAATATGCAGTTTTTGAAAAATTCACCATTGGCAGAATAGTTCTGTTGAAGTTGAAAAGTATTTTACCTATTCATTTCGGTGGAAAGGGTTAGGCACATGGTAGGCCCCTGACTCTATTAGGAAAGTTTCTAAAAGCTTACCCACCAATTTAGTATGTAGAGTAGTATGTCACACTGAGACTTTCACCTTTTGGCAGAATTCCCATTCATTCATCATGACAGAGCTAGGCAAAGAGCATACAAATTACTTCTTCAATATTTTTCCTAAGTCATAATTCAAAGCAGGTTTAGACCTCCAACTACACTGATATTCACAGCTCGCATGTACCTTCACTAAATGTTTAGAGAAACATTGAAGTAAAAGTGAGTTTCATTAAATGATTATTGGGCATTGAATAGAAAGTGAACTTTGAGTAAATATAGTCTATTCACAATCTCAAAGGTAGTTCAAGACATCTCCAAGTCAGGCCTGCCTTCTGTAAGCATTTCTGTCAGTGAAACTACTGACAATGAAATATTTGACATCAGTCTGTAGAACAAATAATTGCTGACATGATTTGGGATGAATTTTACTTCAGAGTAAATATCAACACTAATTTCATATAAATGGCAGCATACATTCAAAGCTGACTGATGTTAACAAGAAAACTTGATGATGGGAGCTACATATTTCCTAAGTCTTTCGTGTGGTCACTTACAATTAGGGAAAGAAGATAAATTCCATAAGTTATGCATTTGCTGTTCCCCATTGATCTATTGAAATCCAGACAGCTTTTGATCCAAGATATGCCCATTTTTCAAAAAGACAGCTTTGTAGAAGTGATTCAGGTACTAGGTACTGGGTACTAGACAGGGGTTAAGAAAGTGTTCAAAAGAGGTATTCCCTCTTATCTTCCCTGCTATTTGCTTGGCATGGGTTAGCGCTTACATAGAGGGCACCTTTTCTTTTGCATCTTAAAGCCTTTAGAACTTGGTATTTACCTCAGCATTGGTACCTAAGATGTGCAAGAGACACAAAGTGAGAGTCTGGAAACTTGTAGTGATGCATGATTAGGATTTTTTTTTTTTTTTGGCTATTATTCTGTTATTAACCTCAGTACTCTTTGACTACATTAGTTACAGTGTTATATTTTAGGTTATGAATAGATTTGTTTGCAAAATGAAATAAGTGGTGCATTTGATGGATTGAATGAGCTGTATGATTTTTATTTTCACATGCAAGCTAATTTGTGACAAATGTGGACACAGCTTTGGAGAGGTTCTGTTCCCTATAGTTAAAATAAAATATTGATAATAATTTTTATTCACATCCACAATTCTGTTGTGTTACAACTATGTAATATTTCATCATCACATTACTGGAGCAGGCTAAAATATACCAGTCTTATATTTGATGTGATTTGGCCATACAATGCAAATATGGCTGAGGTGGGTGTATTAGTAACATGAAAAAAATATGAGAAGGGAAGAAAATGTGTGATTTAAAGCACAGTAAAGTGGGCCAGTGTACTCTTAATATTTTTTACTGACTTATTTAGACATACATAACAGGAGTGCAGCAAAATTATTTTTATTATTCCAAAATGCACAACAGACAATACGGATCTATTTTGAATAGAACATTTTGTCCATACTTTTTTGCTACAGGCTACTCTGTTTTGCAATTTAATTTCAAAATTCTCTCATTCAGAATAGAATCACTCCTGATATGAATAATATGCTTAGTTTTAACTCAAGTTTAAACTGTTTAAAACTGAAATGAGTGAGAGGCAATTTGATTTGCCTATTACTTTACACTTTTAAAACTTCTCTATACCAAATAAAATGTCCATGCAGATTAACCTTATAAATCAAATCAATAGAACTAATATCTTCCAGTAAAAAAGCTAAAAATTAAATAAGTTAAAATATCTATTATATGAGAAATCCAGAGTAACACATTCCTTTTAAATAAACATGTCTGTGAGGGTCTCAAAAGCAGACATGCCAGGTGACCTCAAGAGGCTGTCTACTTCATTCCTTTGCCTCTTGGCAAATTAACTTTGTCATTCCTAACAGTTTCAGTGTGTTCTTGAAGACCTATAGTGGCCACTACTCTACAGACCCCACTCCCTTCTTTCCTTTATTCCTCAAACCTCAACAATTTATTTCAGTGTCTAGCTGTCTGTACCTTTTGGCAGATTTGTTAGTGACAGCTCTGGATCTTTCATTAGTTGTTCTGTTCATTATGAACATGGAGAACTGACTATTCCTTTTCTCTTTGCAACAGTCTTCAAGCATAAAAAGGTTCCACTAGCTTCCTTCTCTGTTACCTCCCATAAACAGAACAATCACATTTATTTAAATATTTTTTGTCCTAAGATGATTTTTAAGCCTCTTTCCATTATTATTACTCTTCTGTGGGTTTTCCCCAGTTTATTCAACACCTGTGTCCAAAGCTGGAAATTACAACTCAGCTGTGGCCCTTATGTTGAACTGAAATGTGGAAGAAGTTGTGTCTTGTAGGCTCTACTTCTCAAATTCCCACTTTTCCACAACAGTAGGATGCTGTTGATTCATTCTTAGCTTCTGCAACCTCCAGGTCTTCAGTTCTGAGCTGCTGCTGAGCCAGTTGCTCTCCTGTGGTTTTTCTGATGAAGAGCAGTATATTTTAGTTTTCCTGATAGGATTTCATTCAGTAGATTTCAGATAATTTTCCCAATAATATTAAATAATTTTCCATTCTGATTCAGTCAGTCCTCCAGCTTGCTTCCAAATCATCTCAACGTCATATTTCCTATTGCAGAATTAGGTTGCTGCAGAACTCTATGAACTTCCATTCTCAGAAGGGACTACTGTGAATTACTTTCAAGGCATGTTGTCACACCACTTTTGTACTACTGGGATCAGCTGCCTCTATATTCATCCCTAAATAATTTGTAAGACTCCTATGTTAAGTAGTGTTTAAAAAATCTCATTGGGACTATACAGCAGAAATGCAGGAATATGAAGATTAGAGGTGTAATAGAGTAGAAGAGACAAGGGCTGAAGGTATCAGAAGCAGCGTCTAGACAATCTATGAAAAAGATTTTAAGGAAACTGATGGGTTAAGTAGGGAAGGCCTGAAAACTAGTTTTGTCAGTAGCTCTTCATTTTGGCCTTAAAAATTATTTGTTTCAAACTTGGCAGATTTTAAAAAACCTTGCCTATAATATTCCACTTAAGACCCATCAGTACCTTTATTTTGATGCGAATGTTTAGAGCCAAACTGCCATCTTGTGCATCCTTCACTGATTGCTCCCCTTCTGACTGAAGGAACAGTAGGATGGCCCCAGGCCTCTCACAGTGCAGTCAGTGCTGTCAGTGTCACAGGTGTTACAATGGCACTCTGTAGCTACTGGGTACGAATAAAAAGATTCGGGGTAGTCACCACAGCCAGGGATCTTCACTGTTTCATACACAACTTCTTTGAAGGTACATGTTTGCTGAACAGATGATACTGGTGGGTATTTATACACTGGATCCTGAAAATGACAAGAAGGAAATATGTGTTGTGAAATTTGTCATGAGATAGAATTCACAATTTTTATGAAAAAAAGGACCTTGTGAAAATTCATTAAACTGGTGGGGATTTGGATCAGACCCTTCTAATTTCACCTGGATCCTTGGATTTCTCCTTTTAGGAGTACAAATATGGCAAATTTCTGTCATATCATCAGCAGACAATCTTGCAGGTCAATTGCTGGAGTCTTCAAATTATTTGGAAAAGTAGAGGAGTCTCCATAGTAATGACTGCTTTGTTGTATTCGTTTGTAACCATACACTGAACATGCAGCAGAGATCCAGATTGTAATACTTTAAACTCTAGTTATACAATATAAATATAATGTGCACAGCTAGTTAAAGATCTGAATTTTAGTATAGTTTTTCACCCTTTCCTTTGTGGTTCTGATTTGCTGTGTATCTACTACCCTGTCAGATAGCACAGCAGTTACTCAACTTGTTCTTTCACAAGGCTCATCCTGCGTGCGTTCATTATGGATTGAAGAAATGGGCTATTCACAAATCACTTGGAATATTTAAATCTGGTGCCTGAAATTAAACTTAAGATTCTTACCCTTGTGAAGCAGTATCCTGAGCACCACGTGGCATTCACTGTAATACAGAATTCACATTCTTCTCTTTCCACTGCTATGGTAATATTGGTGAGCTGACAGCTGTAGCAGCAAAGTGCTTTCCAGCAAACTAACAGCATGTAACAATGAATTGTCTTCATCCTGTGAATGAAGCAAAAAATACATACTGGAGAAACATATATAGTTATTTTCAACAGGAAATATTTATAGAAAAAGAAATTGAATCATCATATTATCTCAAGTGGTTCTATAATAGCTTTCAGAAATATCAGCAAGAACAAAGGATAAAGCCATTAAATAGATTTATCCTTATGTTTCTTGTTAAAGGAGTTTGATTTTCCTAAGCAACTGAAATGACATGTTGGCAAACTTTGCAGAATAACAATAGCAAAGTACCATGCCACTTTCAGTGAAACATTTTTATCCATATTTCTGTACAGAAAATGTCTTGTCTATAAGGAGAAGGAAAAAACAGCAAAGGAAAAAAAAAAAGGAAAAGCAAATCTATTTTTCAGAAGCAATTAATTACATAGAGTGTTTGCAATTTGAAAAAAGATTTCTAGCAGGAGCTGAGGAAAACTCACCTGTATTCTGCTTGCCTTCCTGGTAATAGCCGTAGTGAAAAGAACGCTCTATGCTCACCTTTTATACTAAATCATGTGTAACTTATACCTGGAGGATTTCCAGTGTATTAATGCAGGGAGCATTAACTTGGTACTTGGTGAAAGAGGATTAACATTCAGCCAGACAGTGAGATTAAGCCTTCTTAAGACGTAAAAAGAAAAGCAAAACATAGGAAGTGATGGTGAAGGTTACTGTCTCAATGTCTTTTTAGAAGTTTCACTGTGTTTGATTCAGTGGCATTTAGAAAGGGCTGAGCTGTTCCACAATTTGAAACAAGGTTAAGAAGCCTAATTTTGGAAAAGTTCAGGCGTTCTGTCTGTATTTATGTCAGCTCTCAAACTGATAGGCTTGGGGTGCAAGCTGGTACTCAGGTAATTCATAACGAAGACATTGCTAGAGTGGTTAATTCTTGGTTAATGAACACGTTCCTAAGTTTTAAAGTGCATCAGTTGTAATTGCTTTTCTTTGAATTAGGTTTTACCCAGTGAGCTGCATATGTATTTGTTTATTGATCTGTGGTCCAAGAAAGCTAGTCCTGTGAGGTTTGTTAAGCCATGAGTAACTTCACTTTTCTTTACCGTTTCACATAGCACTGTGGTTTTTCAAAATTCAGATTTCTATCCCAGTGTAGCAGTCCTGGGTCCTGTCTGTCAAATGGTCACATTTTGTTAAACTTATGCAAGGGATGTCTGTATTGTGGAAAGGGACTATAAAGATGTCGTAGTGAGGCTCCATATGTGTTTCCTGCCAGTGATCTCAGATCAAGTACTGTCATGTTACAGTGAAAATGCTAATATTTTTAACAGAAACCATACAAACTCACCTTGAATACACTACCTAGTTTACAGTGCTGCTAAAAGATCCTGTGAGCACTCTAGTGTCCCCTTGCTCACTGCCCTTTTCATGCATTCACAAGTTAGTGATGCGTCCCTCTACCCAGAATAACAACAGAGAAATCACTTTGTTGAGCTTCACATATCACTTTTGAGGAGAATGACTCGCAATAGCACTGTATTTACTATCACCTGTCCAGAACAGCCAGTCTCACTTAGTTATGACTGTTCTGTTGTGGCCAGTCTGACTTTTACAGGAAACAATCCCTAAAAGAGAACCAGGCAAGAACATATAGTTAAAAGCATTTCATCATGAAAAAAAATTCTCACTGGCTTATCAGTTGTCCTACAGACTGGGTACTTTTCAAAATGGCTTTTATAAATGAGCCCTTTAAGTATCTCATACCTTCCTGTGGTCGCGCAGACTCGCCATCTGTTCCAGTTTCCATCCAGACTGCAATACCTTAATTTGTTAATGAATTTCCTGTCACACTGAAGTTACAAAGTGATTCACGTACTGTTCCTGGACATCTCCTGTAATAATAGCTTTGTTTGAATTACAACACAGCTCAATTAAATATATAAAGAGGTCAAGAAAGCAGACATCTTCCTGCTTAATAGTATGAACTCCGTGATGGTTTGGTAATGGTCCTTTGTGTCATTTAGTGTCAACACAGCCTGTCTTCTTGGAGAAGATTCCCACTTGCTATAAATCACTAATTCCAGAGATGCCAGACAAAAGCTGATTACAATTTGTTATATCCCTGCTGAGGATATGGCCTTTCTAAGTACTAATTTATGCAAATTAAATAAAACTAAATTTGTCCCCTTGCAAAGGACAATACAGAAAATATCTAATCTCTCAGTTGCAATGGTCTGTTTCATGGTTTGAAGAAATCAGATGCATTCACTAAACCCATAGGTTCACAAGCAGCAAGTGCAAGCTTAGCCCCTACCATGCTGTTTCTTCCCCCCCTCGCCCAGTTTCTTGCTCTGGCCTACTCAGCCTCCTCACATGTGACAACGTGAATTAGGCAAATCATTCTAATTAAAAGGGAAAAAAAACAACCCAGCAGTGTTTTACAGCATTGGTGTTAATCCATATCAATTTGTTCCACAATGAGATGAACAGCTGTAGCAGTGAAAGTGATGGGATTGATTGGGGCAGGAATGAGGGGGGAGCTTAACAGGGAACATTGTAAACACAATACAAACAAGAATATTTCACTTCAAGGACATTTGTTTCTGTAATCATCAGTTTCAGGCTGGCTCTCTCGTTATCAGCTCTGCTAAATTCATAGTGTGAATAAATGAATATACATTTTTAGGATGATAGGAAATTACAAATTGAAATTAAGTAACCACCACATTATCATCTGAGGAGTGGTAATTTGGTGAGTTGTTGCTTGTTTGACTTTGATTTTGCTCCCACACCTTTTGTTAGAAATGTACACTAAAGAAATTGCTTCTTGTGATGGCCAAGATGCTGGGTAAGTACCTGTTTTTCTAAGATTATTAGTTCATACCTCAGAAATATTTATATGCTACCTGTATAATACTCCTTCTAGTTTATAATCCTGTTAAAAAAAGATTATGGTATTGTGAAGGAAATAACAAATGTTATTTATCCAGAGAGCTATCATTTTCACATATATGTGAGCATTACAGGTACGTTCTGTGTTACTGAATTTTGAATCTATTTTTGAAATAGAAATGCTTTCCTTTTAAAATTGCTGATATTTCAATTTAGGGAGTAATGTCAGAGGAAAGAACACATCACTTTGTGTTCCTTCTCACATGCTACAGCAATATTTAAATAGTGGTTTTATCTGTTTAGTTCTTAAGCAGTGTTGCCCCTCTTAAATTCAGCAGTTGACATGATGCTTCTAAGGTGAATGCTAGGTGTTGCCCAGATTGTCGAGGAATTACTGAAGTCATACTTCTGTAATTCTGTGGTGGTTTATGTTTCAGGAAACAGAAAGATATTGTGGCATGTCTATACAGAAGGATTCAGACAGACCTGCATATGGTCTGCTCGTACTTGGAGCTCGCTAAGCTAGCTGGAGTGTCTTTGCAAATGGCCTGTGTGGATCGGGGCAAAGCAATCTGTGCTTTCTCTACCTTTCCAGGATGACTAGTGGGTCCATTGTGCAGAATCCAAGCTCTAGCAAGCCCTGTGAGAGGGCTCAAGTTGCTTCAGCTTCCTGTAATTGCCTTCTGATTAGAAATGGAAGAGTTGGAATGGAAGAGCTAGTGCTTAATTTTCAAGACCCTTGTCAACAGAGATTGCTGTGTTGCTATTGAAGTGAGTGGGGGAATCTGGCACAATATGTGATATCAAAGACTAGTCTTATCTCTGCATTATTCCAGCTGCAGGCTAGCTTTAACTTCTCATATTCTTTTAAATATGTCAAGGGACATGATCTTAGGTTTGTTAGATTCATGGTTGTGGTTGCATGTTTGAAGTCTTGTTAAATAGATGTTACTGTGGATAATAGTTTCTACATCTACAAGCTGTTTCTTGGAAAGTATGTCTCAAGTCATGTATAAGGTACTTAAATCTATGGCTTAATTAAATTTCTAGAGGTTAAAACAGAATAAAGAGTTTGTTCTCTTAATTTTGGAGTTGTGTGCTTCAGTGCCATCATACTGAATATAGTATGTGCTTGTGTCAAGTTTCTTCTGTCCACTGCTTGTCTTGTCTGAGTATGCATCCTCTCCCCTTTTTTATGTTTTTCCAAATATTTTTCTGCACAGGTCCAAATTTAACCTGAGATATTTAAAGCAAAAGACCTCATTTCTGCTACCCAGTGACTGGCTAAATTGATATCCTTGAAATACACAAATTGCAAATTGCTTCTGAATCTGTGCTTCAGGACTCCCTGTGTGGGGTTGGAATTTCACAGCACAGCAGCACAGGCCTACATTAAGTAAATTGACTGGAGTGTTGTCTTTCCCTTTTGTTGTTGTTCTTGCTTGTTACCAGTGGGAGATGACTTTTGTGATTTCATTATCCCTCCATATGCCTTTGAGGTTTACTGTGGTTCTTACTAGAAAGGTCTTTATTGACTTTAGTGGTAACTGCATTGGGTAGCTGATCTCTGTTGTTCAATACAATTTTTACTGATACTATTTTAATTTCCCAGCACTGATGATGCAGAACTGTGAAGCAGCTTGGACCTTCTGAGCATGTAGCTGGAGAGCTGAAATTAGTAAGTGTCAGCTGAAGAGTTAATCATTAATGAAGAATTCATATAGCCACCCATATGCGAACAGAATTCTTCATTCTTAGGAGTACAAAAATGCTAGAATGTACTGACTATGTATTTAGTAGCATAGAAGTTTAGAAAGCTTTTGAGGTACTCATGTCCATTACTTGGAGCAGACTTCTACATCTGTGAGAGACTGATCTGAAATCAGACTCCACTGTCCATTGTCTCAAAGACTGGTCTGAAAAGCTGAGATGGAAATCCACCTATCTTTGTCTCAGATATGGGTGAAAGGAGTTGAGATAAGACTCCAATATCCATTGCCTGGGAAAAGGGTGTGAGGAGCTGAACTGAGACTCCACCATCCATTGCCTGAGGAATGAGTGGGAAAGAGCTAAAACTCTTGAGGATTGGTGTGAGGAATTGCTACCCATTATCTCAAGAACTGCTGCAGACACCTGTGTGTGTGCAGACACATGCAGTTGAAGAGCTGGCTGCAAGACAAGGGAAACTGGTTCACCAGGAACATGTAATACATGACATGAAAACAGGAGTACTCCCCCAACTCATTATAAAAGGGAGAAAAGGTAATCACCAAGAGGCATATTGCCAGGGAGCCATTGCAAGGAGGACGACTCCAGGAGGACACCTCCGTGAGGACACTCCACCAAGGACTACTACGGACCCTGAGGGACACCCTCTATGAGACATCGCCATGAGGGCAACTCCACAAGACACACTCCATGGGGTACCTTCAAGGGGACGACTCCAGAAGGGCACCTCCACAAGGGCACCCACCTCCGACGGACTCTTGGGAGACACCCTGCTCTGATACTGACTATGAACCCTGAAGAAATCCCACCACAGAAGATGATGACAACGGATCCCTGGGACACTGCTGGATATACGGTGGTGACTCTCTCTCTCTGAACCTCGTATCCTTGCTTCATTTTCCACCTCTTTTTCCAATCTGTCCTATCACTACCCCTTTTATTACAATAATTTCCCTTTTTTATAACAACTGTCTTTTTATAATTTGTAGTAAACTTACTAATCGATCATGGTACTAGACCTTGTTTGCATCTTAATTTCACTGTTGGGATCACAAACTGAAACAGGGTCAGGCACTGGGGTTTTCTCCAGTCGGACCCTGACAACATCCCAATCACAGATCAATGCAAGGAACAATACAGATGCTTCTGTTGTTGTCCTTCAGTTATTTTTCTTATAGTTTTTTGTCTTGCATTATATAAATTAATTCCTGGGTGATTTTTATGCAGCATTTCTGAGCATAAACCTGCTACATTTTCTTACCCTGTGTAGTGATGAGGTTCTTACAACCTTCAGCTCTTTGCTCTTGCAAAACCACAATGTGATCTTGTCTTCTTATATAAGATCATTTGATAACTCCAGTGGTATCTGTTAGGATATTTTTCCTGTGAATAGCTTCTCTGTCTGTGCATAAGTAGCAGTTTTGATCCTGTGACTGTCCTGGAGCACTACTGTTATTTTAAGCTTTCTCGATATGACTAGTGTTTTCAACAAGGACAAAAAAGCAGCTTAATGGGCTTAATGAAATAGATTAGTTATACTAGAAAAAAGTTGACAAAGCAAGGGAGAGATGTAATGTACAATATATTTAAAGTTATATAGTCCACTTATGCATAACCAGCTAGGGTTTCCTTTTTGTTAGGAGAGAAGTTCTTGGGTCTGTATGAGATTCACTGTCAACAGTGTACTGGCAAAGCGCAGAGATGTTTCTATGAGGATACGAGTTGAAGAAACTGGAAACAGAAGTCTGAGGCTGCATCTGATAGGATTTCTTATGGTTTGGTTTTGCTGGTCTTGCATAGAGTAGAGACAGATCTGTTGCCCAGATCTGTTTCCCACAGTTTGGAATGCTCCACAGAAACGAGGTCTTTTTATTGAGGAGTTGTTTCAGGTTATATTCTTTCAAGTCACTGTCTGTTGAAGCCACAGCATATACATAGACTGCTTGAGCAGCTCGCAAATACTGGAAGCACTGGGTTCCCCAGCCTTGGAAATGTAACATCTTCAGCAGCCCAGCTTGATAGGCTTCTGGGCAGTCAGATGAGAAAGCTGACAGGAAATCCAATGAATCATAGAATGGTTTGGGTTGCAAGGGACCTTAGATACCTCCTGCTTCATTGAAATAATCTTTGTAGAGTAAGTTTTCAATAAATTTGAAATATGCTATTTGGTATCTACCTATGAAGTGGTAAATCTTTGGAAAAAAGGGACTGGATTTTTTTTTTTTATTTATTTCTGTTTTGGAGAACAATGATTTTAGGTTGCTAAAGAGACACTTACCTTAACATTGCCTCTTTAACTCATATTGATCAGAGCTGACTGAATTTTGAAATCCAAACCAAAATGAAAACCAAATAATAACATCTGAGTATTCATTTGAAAGACCAAATCAAATGTAGCTGCATTTGAGGGCTTTGGTACTGCATACGCTTCCTAAAAGTAATTGCTTGGGGGAAAGCTGAGATACTTCATTGACACAAACTGCTGAGTGGCAAACCTGGTAATTGCTGAGCAAAGAATTCTTCTGTTTTTTTTCTTGATGGTATTTGCAACAAATGTACACAGATTCTATGAATAACAATATTTAATTTTTAGAAACTTTTATGTAAATAATACTTCAAGACCCAAATATTAAATAATGACTTGAATCCAAAGGGCAAAGGCTGCCATTAGGACTTTGTGTAAGGAATGAGTGCATTTTTTTTCTATGTAGGTTGTTTCACTGCTCTGTCATGTTCATATTTTGTTAAACCTGGAAATACAGACAAACGATGTTTCAGACACTTTAAAAATTCATCAGTATTCCTATTATGTTCTGTAACCATGTTAAGAAGCTGGGCAAGGATTTGTCTAAGGTGAATTTTAGGAAGGTAAATTTAGGATAGAATCATTAAATCATACAATGGTTTGGGTTGGAAATGACCTTAACACCATTTAGTTCCAGCCCCCTGCCATGGGCAGGGACGCCTCACAGCAGACATGTCACCCAAGACTCTGTTCAACCTGGCCTTGAACAATGCCACGGATGGAACATTTACTTCTTTGAGCAACTTGTTCCAGTGCTCACAGTAAAGAACTTCTTCCTTATATCTAACATGAAAAAATTGTGCGTTTCTTCTGAAACATTAAGTTTGGCAGGACTATGCCTTATTCACTTATGGACAACAGCACTGGCTAGTTGTTTCCAAACTATAGCTTGCTATTTAAGGCTTATTTGAATCTTAGTGACAGTGTGTATTGATACCACGATAAAGTTGATTCAGCACACTTGGAAAATGGATGAAAAGCCCATCTTGTTTGGGTTACTAAATAAAGCTGAAGATGTCTGACCCATATTCTTTTTGGAAATACAGTAATTTTTAGGTCAAATTGCTTAAGAAAAACAGCTTTAGAAGAATACATACAGCCATAGCCACTTCCAGCAGTGATTTTAGCATTTTATTTGACCTGCTGTATCTACAATGTTCACAGATTTTAGGAATTCTAAATACTTTTTTAAGGACTTTTCTCAGCAGTCCTCTGGAATCTTTATTCTAGGGCACGGGGCTGTTATTGCACTGGGTATAGTGTTGAAGTAGCTCTGTGAGCTGTAGGAGTTTGTGATCAGATTGCCAATTTGCAAAGAAGCTTCATGAAACTAATGCAGGAATGGGTATTGCAAAGTTTTAATGAGGAAACACATCTGAAGCTTAAAGAAAAAGCTTTACAGGTACCAGCCCAGTATATAGCTCTGTTCAAAAAACAAATATCATTTCTTAAGTTACATTAGCAGAATGATGAAATAAAACCCCAAGCATTGTATTTGGCTAAATTCCTGATGAAGGTGCATTTTTCCAGGCAATTATAATTAAAACCAGAGGCTTTATTCATAAATAAAGTACAAAATTGGCAGGTTTGGGCTTGAGCTGAAGTATTAACTTTAGGTTATTTGTATAGGCTATTAATTTGTAAAATTTTATAATTGTATAAATTATTAGTTTTCCAAAATGAGTAAGAGATGTTGAACCATAAATATCCAAGCACCATAAATACCTTGAATTAAAGAAAAATACAATGTGATAGGAGTAAGAAAATCACTCTTACTTAATTCAGAGTATTGGGAACCCTTTTGCCTACCAAGGGCTGAATACATTTTGGGTTGCAATGCACAGGCCCTGTATTTATTCAGACAAATGCAGGTTTAGAAAGCTTATTTGGAGGTGTTTTATTTTAGGTATTGTGTTAATGGCTTCTTAATTTGATGTTGCTTCATTGGTGATCATTGGAGGTTGAGTAGTGGAGTGCACAAAGCAGTTTGTGCCATGTTATAATATCATCCTTTCAAGCCCTCTCCAATCGGCAGAGAAAACTCAGAGATACTGTCCCTGATAGGAAGCAGGAACATGAAATACTGTGATGATCTAGGGGATGTGAATTATAGTAACCAGAAGCACTATATTAGGTATCAAAAAAATAGCTGTGAGGGCCTAACAGACAGCAGGAGCCTTCTGTGTTGTGTGACTGAGTATGCACTGCGCCAAACTGCTCCAGTGAGTTTACTGGCTGCTTAGTCTGTCATGTAGATACTCGTGTATCTGGCACGATGTCAGAGGATGGTGTCGTGGTTTAAGGCCTGCCACACAACCTACTCACTGCCCCCCCACCTCCTCCCTCGGCTCCCGGAGGGATGGGGAAGAGAATCAAAAGAATACAACTCCCACAGG
>WYDI02007897.1:0-55446 GCA_009867235.2 Psittacus erithacus | reverse complement strand
GAGAAAGTTGGGGCTGTTCAGCCTGGAGAAGAGAAGGCTGCGTGGAGACCTCACAGCAGCCTTCCAGTATCTGAAGGTGGGCTATAAGGATGCTGGGGAGGGACTCTTCATTAGGGACTGCAGTGATAGGACAAGGGTTAACAGGGTCAAACTTAAACAAGGGAAGTTTAGATTGGATATAAGGAAGAACTTCTTTACTGTGATGGTGACGAGGCACTGGAAAGTTGTGAAAGCTCCATTGCTGGCGGTGTTCAAAGTCAGGTTGGACAGAGCCTTGGGTGACACGGCTTAGTGTGAGGTGTCCCTGGCCATGGCAGCGGTTTGGAACTTTATGACCTTAAGGTCCTTTCCAACCCTAACTATTCTATGATTCTATGAGGTATTAATTATAATACCTTTTTATTTTACTTGTGAGTTTGGATGTGTTGTCTTTACGTGTGTCAACATTTTTTCTATTTACCTTTTTTAACCTCTTTTAACAAAGTTACAGTTTCATCTATGGTTCATTATTCTTCCGGCTGAGACATTTATCCATGTAATCGAAGGTAATAGTTTAAGTGTTAGGGGACAAAAGAAATAGTCTCATTTTTCTGCAAGCAGTAATAGAATGTTGTGGGAAATCTATAGCCTTTGATAGACCTATTGCACTTCTTTGGGCTACCAGGTGTGCCTTGCCTATGGTAGAACTGTTTTCTGCATGTACAGTGAGCCTGGTGTACCAATGCAGATGTAGTTCATCTAGGCATAGGTATGGACAGGGTCGAAGACATTCCACCTCCTGTAACAGCCTGGGCAGAAATGGACAGAGTGACTGTAGGAGATACAAGCTGCAGAATCTCTCACATTGACTAAAAAAGTGGTAGTAATTTACATTCAAGAAAATTATGCCTCATCCTTTCTGCAGTTAGGTGCAGGTATTACTTTGAACAAGAACAAATAAAATCATCTTAGAGGCAGCTCTGAAAAATCACAGTTCCAGAAAATAACTTTTAGAACCAGTTGTTCCATAAACAGGATTTTTAAGTGGATTGATATCACTATTTTCCCATGATGAAATAACCCTAGTTCCTTCCCTATGCCGCCACCCTCCTGCAGTACCCTTAGTTCTTCCCAAATGAAATGCATCTCTTGTGACAGTTAGGTGGAGTTGGCATATGCCTGTCTCTGCAAACTTAGTGAAACCCTCACTGCAGGCTGTTGCACTAGTGCGCGAATACACAAGGACTCTATAATGCATCTACTGAACTTGTTTTGTGACATAAAAAATCTGCTTTACTACATTTTTGTCATGAAAAGGAGTGCTGAAAAACACTGCTGTGCAATAAATTCTCACTACTGTCCATAGATCACAGGACAACTGGAGTGTAAAGACCCTCTTTCTCCCATCAACTGCTTTCTGTGCTCAGCTCAAGTTGCAACATGCTCAGCCAGGAAAAGAGTAACTAGGAAAATCCCCATACAGAACTACTGTGCAGGCACCCTATGCTTCCTGCTCAGTTACACACTTCTTTTTTTGGTATTTTTTGATGCTGGACTTTGTGCAACTCTGTGCAGTGTCCATGCTTAGCACAAGAGGCAAATAAAACTTAAAAAAATTTATTATGATATGATTATGAGTTATGATTCTGCGGGAGATCAAACCCATCATGTTCAAGGTAAAAGCCACCATTGTGTACATGATTTTATGAAGTTCTGGAAGGTGGTGAGCATTTGAATGGTGCTGAGTATTCCCAAAGCCCGCTAAAATAAGGATGTATTCTGTGATCCAGAAATGGGCAGATTTAGTCCTCATCATCAGTGTGCTGGGTCTGGAGAGTTCCTCTACACTATGTAGCGTTTCCAAGGTTGCATTAGGGCTGAAAGAACTTTAAGGTAGTTGACAGTAGTCAGTGACCTTGATTCTAGGTATGAAGATATATTTCAGAATATTTTCTGTAGATTTTCTTTGTAAACCTTTAAAGCGTCTGTGCAAATCTACTGCTCACAGTTTCATATCTTCTCGTACTAATGATGTTGAAATGAATAAACAAAGAAATAAATGGATAAATAGAGGTCCTAACTAGGACTTTAAAAAAATTAAAACAAATAATTAAAAGATATACTGTCAGTGCCATTAAGTGGTGGTTATCAATTCATCAATGCATGACTGAAAATAGGACAGATATTATGAAATTCTGTTATTCTGAAATACTGAGTACGAATTACAAGAAAAAAGGTCTGTGGTTGGAATTGTCTCACAGGACTGATTTTTTCCTGCCCTGTATTCAGAATTAATGGTAGAAGACATATAACAGCTCCAGAGGAGGATGTTTAAAAAAAAATAAATTCCTTAGAGCATAATGGATGCTCTGTGACTACTTAATAACAACATTAATCAAAATATTTTTATAGAGATGCATTGTAAAAGTTCTCCTTTGACAAGTAACTATAAAACATAGTTCTATTTAGATTATTTTAATTAGAGCTGAGATAATATGAAAACATAAACACACCTACCCAATACACAGTACTAATGAAAATAGCAAACAGTATGTGTGAGTGCATTTAATTATAATTCAACAGGATACTAAAGCAAAAGTACAAACTAAAGCAGAACACTTTTTATTGTCAGGAGTGTTTTGTTTTAGAATATTACTTCTACATGCATCTTTCTGCTTGGTTGAAGTTGGTTGCTTAGCTGGAGAGATTCTCTAGCTTGTGTTTCCTGATTCAATATAAACACAAATCATACAGAAGAATAGAATATTTTTAATATCTGAACTTGCTACAGACCAAATTGTTGAAATACTGAGCATAAAGATAGTTCAGACCCTGAAGGTATGCATGTACATCTACACTAGTAAAACAAGCTTCTGAGCACTGGAAGGTTGCATCTATACTGCTGAATTTTTAACGCAGTCCTGGGTATAATTTTGGTCATATACTATTCTCTCTCCCCAAAAGTATCCACTGTCAGGCCTGATTTGGAATTTGAATGGGCCAGGAATCATTCCTGCTAAGTAATTCTGGTTTGAATACCCTGCTCTGAAGGCTGATGAAGTTTAATAGTAGAGGTGTAAACCAATCCATGACAACCGCCCTGCCCCACTACATATAATGCTTGGAAACAGCAACACACTGAGAATTTGGAAGATTAAAGCCTTTCTGTAGTGCTTTGGTGAGTATCTCACCAGATTCCTAGCATTTTCGTTTGTTTCTGTGTAGCACTTGGTGGTTTTGAGTACCTCGGGTACTGAGTAATCCTGTATTATCATGCAAAAATCTACCAAATTTTCGTACATTCATACATGCAACTTAGAAATCAGTCATCACCTTGACCCTTCAAAATTGATAATAAATGTAATGATACAAGCAATTTTTCTAATCTGTAGGTCAAAGTGGGATGTTGCTAACAGTTGGAAGCTGAGCTTTTTCAGCCTTTTTTTTTTTTTTAAGAAAACAGCCTTACATCCATTTTCCAACTGTTTCAGTGAAAATAGCACTGTTTTTTAATCTTTGAAAGTTAGAAATTTCTTATAGCTCAGGTATAAGACATTCTTCTTATTTATCAAATTTATCTCTTGCAATTTGAAGCTCATTTCAAGCAATGTTTTCCCAGGATAGGAATAATGGTGTATCTTCGAAATCTAGTCACATCTGTCAAAGAGGAAAACTGCTTCAAAGTTATTACATTTTTTAGCGTTCAGAACTGCTATACTTCACAACCCACAGTTGCCTTATTGTTCCAATTAAAATGAAAGTAGAAGCCAAGGAAAATGGAAACTGGGAGATCTCTTTTTCCCACTTATTTATTTCCAGTCTGATTTGGGGACAAGACCAGAGGTGGAAGATGAAAGGGGGCAACAACCTCTGACCTTTAATTACATACTCCAGTGGAGGACTTGTAAAGGAGAAGTTAATATAACATGCACAGAGGAAAACAGAACCACAGGAACAGAAAGTACTGTGGTTATATGATACCTAGAATCACATTGCATGACTTCCTGACCATAGGCTAGTATGTCACTAGCAATAAAGTGATCGCAGTATGCTGGTGGGCCGCGAGATTACTGTGAAGAAGTAGGAGCTTGCTGCTCATGCAGGATGCAAGATATGTCTTTCTTTAAATTAAAAATCAGTAAATCAGAAATTTCTAGGATGTTGGCACTACGATGTCATTAGAAATGAATTTTGTTTTAAAATGCGCTATGCTTTTAGTAATGAAAAGTATATACAGTTAAAAACCAGATAAACCATTTTTCTGATATTTATTTATTAAATTTCCATGATCTTGTAAGGTCCCTGTTCTGGCTGCTTGGGCCGTATTTGTTGCCAGCCACTGTGTAATTTCTGCCTTCTGCTTTTAAATGAAATAAAGATGCTGGGAAGTAAAAACAAGAATGTCAAGATGGGTACTGAAACTGCCTCTATTTTATTTTTTATTGTAGTCGTAATTTATCTATAAAATGAAAAAAAGAGAAAATTGTATTACCTTATTAAGACAGAACATCTCTTCAACTCATGTAACATGGAATTTTGAGGCTTGACGAAATAATTAATTTGGGAGTCTAGTCACAGTTCAGTGCAGTCTTTCACTTCTAGGTGACATAGATGAATCAAACTTATATCCATTGTAATCTTCACATTTTGCAGTTTCAAGGCTACTTGTTCATCTTAGTTGAGATCCTTTTATTTGGATAACTTCTGGCAGCAGCTTTGACTAATGAAAATGTATCAGGCCTACTGTTTTCTGCAAATCAAACCTGAGGTACTGGATACAGGAGTAAGTGAAGAAGCCTGTTTTTTTACAGGCTGTGTTTTGCCAAGAAAATTATGAATGTTGTGGGATTTTATATAAGTGCACATGGGCAAAAGAGACAAAGATAGAGATGGTATGTTGGGATGTTGAGGCAGAGGACAGAAGACTGAGAAAACGCAAAAGTGATGTGAAAGTTGTATTTGAAAGAGATAACAGAGGTTAAAATCAAATTCCTTAAAGGACAATGAGAGGGTTTTAGTGATTGATAAAGCTGGTGAGAGGTAAGACTGTTACGGAATTTGTTTGAGAAACCTTGATGACAAGACCACAGAGAAAGCAGAGAAGCAAGTTTTGGAAGACCAAGTAGAAGTAGAATCAGCTAGGATACTGTCAAGAGTGGTTTAGAGTAAAACAAGTTGTTTTCAAGGGAATATAATAATAGATAGGAGAAAACTGAGAAAAAGCAAGAGGTAGAAGGGAAAATGAGTATGTACAATTAGAATGGGATTTTAAGAAAGAAGGAAGCTGGAGAAAGGAAAATTTCTGGAGTAGGAGTGAATTGATCAGGGAATGAGAAGAATGGATTCATCTGGGCTGGTACCAAAATGAGGGATTTATGTGGGCACATGGCTACACCCATTCTATCTTGCATATGTGAGATGAGCCTGGGGAAGGGGCTACAGCATTTTACTTTCTTTGCTAAGTCTGCATTTTATGTAATAGCTAGAATTTGAGAATGTGGGTTCAGTTCTTTATACTATCGTACATTTTCTGCGTGGTAAAACACAACTGAAATCAGTTTTTACATTATGCAGGACAGCTGGAATTTGTCAGGACTTACCAAAATGCAGAATTTCCTCAGGCTCATTGGGTCTTAGTGATTTAATGAGCCACACATCTGTCCACTGGGAGAGCTGTATACCCTAGTTCAGCATCTGTAAAATGGGGCTAATAGCACTGCCATAGTGCAGAGGAGTGTTGTGAGAATTTATTCTTTAAAGACTGTGATGGTGCTATGTACACAAATCCCAAAGATAAATGAAAGCAGATTCACAAGCTTATATTGCAGTACTTCAAAGCTGGAAAAATATTTTTAAGTTAACTGAAGAAAGGAATTTTGCCCTACTGCTTCTGCTAAATGTTATGAGAAATTCTTGAATAATCCCTTGTGTGCTTACAGTGTTACATGCAAGTAATGGTAGCATTACAGAATTTACATGCAACTTCTGTTCATGGGAACACTGTAAGTCATTACTTGCCTCTGACAGTATGTGTATTTTGACGCCTTTCCTGTTTTGCAGAGTTTAAAGTGGTATCTTTCATTGATATATGTTCATTACTGATTTAACATGCAAATATTTTTATTAGAGCTGATTTGAAAGTTATTTAAAATGTGTTATTACAATATCTTTCAAGATTTTTATTGGTATACTTTTGCTTTTGCATTGGTAAAGTTTCTTCATTAGCCTAATTTGGTATGCTGGTTTAGTGTTTTTCTGAGTCAGTATATATGACAATGAAGTAATAGTCATGAAGAAACATTTTAAGCAAAATCAGTCATTAAGGAGGTTCACACATAACAAGTAAATTAAATACATGAATGTAATGAATAAAGAATATCTACTTAAGGAAAAATCTGCATGTGGCTATGTAGCATATGTACTGGGGTGAAATTAAGCCGTAAAAATCCTGCAATTGCACAAGGGTTGTCTAAGTGTGTGCAGGTGTCTTGGTTAGTACGAGGAAGACATGTAGTGGACAAACCTGGCTTTGGTATAAAGAATGAAGGAAACATCGTCTCTTTGGGACAGAGTTTTGTGTTCATACAATCTCCACAGCTACGGAACCCTGAATACATTTCCTGGTCATTACAGTATTCCATGTAGTAAATAATCTTAGAATTATTCAGGACCTATCAGGAGTGATCTTAGTGAATGTAATTTAGAAATGGCTTTGGCAGATGCAATCCAGGAACCAAGGTACAGGACTCCAGTAAGTGACTTGTTAATTGCTGGCTACACATTTTGCCAGTAAGGTTGGAATTTGACTCCATATTTCTAATACATGAAGTGTTAGAGTGTGTCTTTGAGCTACAGGTGGTATTCAGTCTGGGACTAAAACACCTATGCTTTTGACTCTGTATATAAGAATCTCTGTCTATTTTGCGTTATAACCTCCCATCATGCTCAGCAGAGATGTAAGATTCAATTCTGTCCCCAAATGGCAGCTGAAGGCCAGGTTGGGGGCCCCAGGGAATCTTCAGTGATGGCAGATACCTGCGTTGAGGACAGTGAACTGATACTAAGGTGACTAGGGTGAGATGAAGTGTTCTCTGTACTCTATTGATTGTATTTACTAGATTTCAATTGACTGTAATGGGAGCTTAAATATTTAGTGGAGATGTAAATAGCTATGCTGTAATTGAGTTGTTTAAATCCGGAACTGTATTTAATCCTAGCTATAGAAAAAGACCATTTTTTTTTCTACAGTTTTTGTGTAAACTGTACTTTAGAGAGACACAAGCAGAGGGATGCAGCCAACACAAACTGGTTTACTGCATCTCTCTTAGCATAGATTATATGAACAATTAACATACTTTAGCAACATAGCATTTTACAGGACTGATCAAAGGTGCAAAAGGCTCCTCTAGCTATCTACAAAAGCTCAGATGCTAGATTCTTGTGTAATTATGTAGAAAAATTATTGGCACATGTTGACAGATGGACCTTGTTAACTCCAGAGAATGTAGCAGAAGTGTTTTGCTATAGAGTACTAGAGGCTGCGTGAGGTTCTGTACGGAATCATTAGATTGGAAAGACATTAAACTGAGATATGCTTCTCTGAATTAATAATGTCAAAGCCCAAAATAATATAGGAAGTATTTTATATCGCCCAGGTCAGCAGATGGTTGCATATTATCATGAACAAACAGAAAACATGTTTCTAGCTTTCCATAATCATGTTTGAAAACCGCTTTAGGCTTATTTTATATCACTGACCCATGTCTTCAGAACAAATCATAGCTATTTATTGATTGACACATTTTTGGAATCCGTGAGCATTTGTAAACTAAACTGATCTGTAAAAGAAGCTTCAGAACAGTCTGGGGTGGGGTTTTTTTTGTTTGTTTTCCCCTTCACCCTCCTTCCCCAAGACCTTGCAGATGGCTTTGTGAAAATTTTAAAGATGTTAGTTTGTAATACTACACTGAGGTGTAGTGAAATAGCTGATCACCTTTAAGTTAGTAAAAGGCTGCATGATGTATCAAATGCTTCTGGGCCATCCCATCTGCCCTTTGTTGTAGGAAGTGTCTCAATTTAAGAATAATTGGAGATCTCACACATCATGTTACTTGAAGTGTCACCTTTCCAACTCAGAAGCTGAAGTCCTGCAAAACCACAAAAACACCACTGCTTAGGGAAGGGACCAGAAACATGTTTCTAAAAGAGGTGGAGTTCTTTTCCAGTTTTAGAAATAATTAGGTCATTGATTAATTTGTTGTCCAGCAAAAGCATGCAGTTTAGGTTTAATTAATACACATGAATATTTTTGGTTTGATGAGAGAGTTATTTTGGCTCAGGTCCCAGGCAATGGCTTTTAACCAAACTGATGTTGGAGCCTGTCCCTGTTTATTGAACTCTCCCATGAAATCACTAGACCTAGGAATCAGCCTTTCAAAGCAGAAGCTTCTTTTAATTATTAAAGTAAGTAAATCCCCTCAATAGACCATAGATGAGTTCCAGATGAATGCCTGAATTTACCCTTCGCAATTTTTCTTAGTTTTAAGAGGATGCAGTTAAATCATTTGGTGCCCAACACAACCTTAACAAACAATCAGCATTATACAGACCTAAACCTATTCAGTTTTTTGTTTGACGTTTCATTCAAAAGAGTGAATTTTTAGTGAAAATTCTGGTTGTATTTGTAACACAAATACAGAACTCGTAACCTGAAAATGAAATAGATCACAAACAAAATTGAAAATTATTCCACTGGGATAGATTGTATTTTAACAGGTAGTTCTAAGTAAAGGATGGTGAATAGCTTCATGGTCCAAAGAAGATCTTATTGCTCCCAAGGCAACAATTTGACACTAATGACACTAGTAAGTAGCAAATTCTTGACCTTTGCAAATATTCTGACCTGTTAGGCCTGGCATGCTAATAAAAGAAGAGTTAAAGCACCCTTTACTCTCTTTTTCTATTTACTTTTCCCACCTTTATTTATCTAAGACAGTCATTCCTGAGATGTTTATCACTGTCATGAAATAAATGTACAGACAGCTATAAACTTGGAAGCAGGGCCTCTGCTATTTTGGAGATGTTTATTGGTTTAGGTCATTAGTCTTGAAGCATTAAGGAGTATGGTGGTGTTAGGATATTTTGAGTATGGTGCCATATGGCTGCTGCGACAGACTATTTAGCATGGCATTGCAAACTTTCAGTGGTCTGTGTCTTATAGTCCATGACATGGATCCCTAAGATTATGCCTGTATTAATTAGTGATTGGAACAGATTCATGTAGTGAAAAACATTGTTGCTGACCTGATGGTTACACTATATAGATTTAATTGGTTTTTAATTTGGACTATCTTTACTGTGATCCTGTAATCAAAAGGCCATGAAGAGTCAGAGCACATTTTGTATAATACTGGAATGTAACTTGTGGTGTAGATCCACCAAAAAGTAATGGGCTTCTCATGCTCTGAAGCTGGCCTTCAGTCCAAAACACAGTCATTCAGTGGGGTTAATTGAGAGGTTCACTTTGAAAGTGAATAATACAAATTTTGATAGTGAATAGTACAACTGATACAAACTATTTGTATTAGTATTAATTGTAATAGTATTTGTAATTAGTATTAATTGTAATAATTATTGTAATAGTATTGAATAATACCATTGGTACAACTATTACAAAGTTTTTCATTATTGCATGAAAACTCATGAAGAAATTTTGATTTTCATGTATATTTTTAAAGCTGACACTTTTCCCTTCAGCTTTTAGAAATTTCAGTCTTTGAATATTTAAGGCAGCCCTTTATAAATAGATTAAACAGCAGAGAGTTGCTTTTGAGTGATGAGTACTTGTTGTTATTTTGTAAATTCCATTAAACAGGCATCAGCAGTCTAATTGTTTTGCAAGATGTGCCCAGCAATGCAGCTGGTGAAGAGCTCCCTTTCTTATCAAAAGATGATTGCAATTATTATATGCAAGGCTGTAAAACACCATTTTATTTTGAATTAAATTGATTAGAATGAAGACCTGCATTTTGTCTGATAAAGATTAATCCAGGTTTTGGAAGGAAATTATCTCTCCACGCCACAGCTTAGCATATGAAATGATTTTTACTAGTATAACCTTTGAACCAAATAAGAACAGTAAAAGGAGAGAAACCCTAGTTAAATTTATTACCTGTCAAGTAATGAAAACTATGCAAAAAGTCTGCATTTTTCACTGTTTATTTCTATTTTTCTTTAGCCCAAGCAGCGCACATCAATAGTATCTTCTCTGGAATTTCACCGGATGAACCACAGCCACAATTATTTTGAAATCAACACATCTACTGGCTGTACAAATTTTATTTCTACTCCTGCAATCAGTCCAGCTAATTATTCCTTTGGATCTTTGGAATGCAGTGTTGAAGAGAAAGAACTTCCAGGTACAGAAAAAAAGCTTACTTTGCCTGTCAGCAAGGCTTTACAAAACTATTGCTCTTTGGGCTCATGCTGGAATTGCTGTTGTCTTTCATAATGAAATACATTTATCATAAATACAGAAAGCTATTCCTGATTTTTTTTCCTGCTGCTCAACAAAGGATTCTTGTATTCTGTGACCAGTATTACTAAAATATACTTTTTCCTGAATGTTATATTTTGAATAAACCAAACTTTGTTTTACAGAAATGCCGTGAACTTAGGTATTGTGGTTCTTGAAATTACAGTGATTCAGGTAGATATCTACTGTCATCATTGTGTGGCCAGCATACTCGAATATGAATTTCAAGTTGGGAAAATCTAATTAGAAATCATTATGTAACCATCAGTAAAGATTAGGAAGGGAAGATTTCTAAGTAACCTGACATTGTTTCTGCAAGTAGGAGTCATAGAATAGTTAGGGACATGCTTCAATAAAACAGAACTTTGATATATTTGCTCTGATGATGAGTCTAATAGAATAATAGTGTGATTGTAACTGTGAAGGTTTTATCTGTATATAGAAGTTTACATAATGAAAATGCTTTAAAAAGGATTAGAATAGTTTCTTCTTCACAGACCAAAGCTTCAAGAGCAAGAAAGTGTTAGTAAACTATGCATTTAGCTACTTCTGCCCCTTCAAATTTCATATGCGAGTTTCTTTATTTAGGCTAAACTTGTAGCAGAAGAGTGTAGTATTAGGGAAACCTGATGTATTGAAACAAATGTCTTTTGGTAGCTAGTTTATATAATATACAGATGGAATTACTTCTTTTAAAGGTATACTGTACTAAGGTATAAATAGAAGTAGATTAATTTAAAAAATAATAGAAATATTGAAATTCAGTGCATACTTATCAATTGGCTTCTGGAGCATTTGTCTTTAAATGAGATGAATCCTCTACATTCCTGGTTGGTAGGCTTTGAAAATTCTGAAAACTGTTGCTTTTAAAGGATCAAAACCAATTAGTTTCCTAGTTAAATCAAAGGAAAACTATATTGTTAAAGAACTTTCATGAAATAAGTTGAGTGAGAAATCCTATCTGTTATTGTGAAGAAAAATTTAAGATTATCAGAAATTATTCACACTATTTTTCTTGGCCTTTTTCTTGGATTTTTCATTGTCTTTGAAACTAAAGAATGTGCTTGTATTCATGGATATGGCAAATCTTTTCAAGCCTAACTGGAAATAATTAATTTGAATGGTATCTTTTATTCCTAGGTCTGGTGTCATTTGATTCTTTAGGGTTTTGGGTGGTTTTTGTTGTATTTTTTCTACTGTAACTTCTCTGCAGAGCAATATCACAGTTTTATTCTGGGTAGTTGAATGACACTGAATATGTCTTGATATTTAAAAGAAAAAATAAGAAAACAGCAAGAACATTCACTGGGGTTAGATAATGAACTTCTCCAGACTTCTGCTGTTGCATGGTTTTGGTTAAATTCTGCATAATATCTGGATTTGTTTTACTTTTATCTTTGCTTAAATTTACAACAGACTGCACTCAATAACTTTTAATAACTGCATTGGATTTGGTCTGAAATCAGTACTATAATCTCATGCTTATTAGAACTGCACATTTTTAATTTGTGGATGATTTGATTTATTGATTGAGGGGAAGCTCAATTTCCTCTTGTCTCTGCCTAGAAAGCTAAGAAAAATTAACAAAGGCAAAATGACGGAAGTTCTAGGCATCTTCTACAAGTTTTTCAAGAGTACAGTTTAGCAGAAGTAAATTGTTAATTTACCATCTTTAAGTGACATAATTATAATAGAAGTGGAAACTGGTTTCTACCCTAGAATTATTTAAGTAAAATATAGGATCACAGATGAGACACAGTCTGAGCCTGAATGAAAAAAAAAAAGGCATTTCATTTTACTTATTGAGGTCCTTTTGACTCCTTAAAAAAGATAGGTGAGTTGTAGTTCTGCAAGGGACAAGGAATACTAATGTGTAAAGAGAAGAGCAAAATCCAGAAAGAGCAGATCAAAACTGTCTGTTCTTTAAAATGTCTCTGATTCTTGTTGCTTACCTGGATTGTTAAAAGCTGAACTTTCAATAGTAAAGGTTAGCAAGAATAGCAGAAGCAGTGTTGTGCTACAGCTTTTTTTCCGCTTTAGCTATCTGTTGTTTCGCTGAAAGGTTCCTTGTTCCTTTTCCAGATCCACAGTGAAAACAAATACAATTCATCATATGTCTTGATTATAATCCTCTGAATTGCCAACTTGTTCTGAAAATTCATGAAAGACCTGCACCTTAGAAGAATGTCTAATTCAGTTATAATTGAGGATTAGCAGAAGGATTAGACTAGATGATCTCCAGAGGCCCCTTCCAAATCTGATGATTCTGTGATTTGTGTGAATTTGTGTTTCATTCTGTATTATATTCTTGGACATTTCTGTGTCTCATGTTTATTTAAAAAGCCATGATCAGCGAAAAGCAATGACTTATTTTATCATACCTATTGAGGTCAAGGGTCTTCTGGTTGACCAGAAAGAAACAATATTCAGAAGGAACCCGTTTTCATTGTAACTGCAGCTAGTAGTTTTCTGTTGCCTTCTTTGAAACAATCAAAATGCTTTTACAGAATTTCTAAATCAGGAACTGCCATCTAAATAAGGCATTAGTATTTTCCCTACTCAATTTCAGTGCTTTTCATGTTTTCTTTGGGGAAACTTGTAATGATTCATTATCATTTAGATGAGAGTGGGAGATGAATACAGCAAAATAATTATTCTGATTCTAAAAATCTTCATTATTTTACCTCTACCTCAAAAGTGTGCTACCAAAAAAGAATGAATCTCTTGTAACTCTTGGTAGATTAGAGAAAATTCCTTTTTATATTTGGGGATCACAGTTCTACTCTTAGTGTTTGCTAATTCCTTACATCCCCTGATTTGAAACAGGGATCCTGATTTTCAAGGAGTGTATTTCTGTCAAGTAGAAAAACACTGACCTCTACCACAGTACTGTATTATCTGACTGACAGCGTATGACAACATTTTCTGATTAATTAGCTGCAGAGCAGTCTACATACAATGGTAAGCACATGCTTTAGCTTTGGCATTGGATGGCCTTGTGTAAACAAAACTATGTGTGTTGCTTGCATGGATAGTAGAAAGTACTTTAGTATCAGGTTGCCTGCAAGCAAAATATAGGTTATGTTAGTTTAGAACTTTAACTGGTGGAAGAATCAACAAGTTGATGAAAACTCTTACTCTAGTATACACAGGGCAGACTGTGAATGCAGCTTTGGCATGGCCTATTTTCACAGCTTTATTTGCAGCGAGAACATGGACTTCATAGAAGTATTCTCAAATTCGGAGTGAATGATTATCCTTTTGTAGCATTGTATTTGAAGTCAAGTTGGAGATCAGTGGATCTAAATAATAACAGCTGCTACTGTTAAGCTTTCTGTACTAAAAGTGAGTCCGCTCCATAGGACAGGGGAATCATTACTGAGTGTAACTCTGTCATGGCAAGATGGTAGTAATTTTCTTGATCATCTGAATACATGTTTAGTAGGTGTTTTTTGTGATAACAAAAATGAAAAATTAAAAATCTCATAATCAGGTGATGGTTTCCTATGGGAGATGTTCCTCATGTAACTTTGCCCATGAAGACCAGTAGATGTGCAAGATCTACTCCAGAAGAGGGCAGTCTGCGCTTTCAGGAGGGTACCTCTTTAATGTCATAGCTCTATGCCTTGTTATATACATCCCCGAAATTCTTTTGAAACTGTAAATTTCAAAGATTAAAGGCAGCAAAATTGTGGCCATCTTGGTAACATCAGCTTGGCACTTGCAGCTGAAATTGTCACTCTGGATTATGTTATTTTTCATTTCTGCTTGATCAGTCAGAATAATGGATCTTTCTGTAACCCATATTAACTTCATTATGTCTTCTTGTACTGCGTATAATTGGACTGTGATATTAAAAAGACATTTCTGTGGATATTCTTGTTCTGTTTCAGGTCAGGAAATAGATCTGTACTCAGATGAATATATGCAGCAAAAATGTCGACAGTTGTCTGTAGGTAATCTCATTGCAATCTTTATTTTCAGTCCATTAATATCTTTGAATTTTCACTAAATTCTGTATACCATTCATTTTAAGAGAGAATACTGGTACCTAAAAGTATTTACTGAGTTTATTGCTTAGTTATAAAGGCTGTCTCCACTGTAGAACCTTAATGGGACTCTTAATCTTTTTACATGTCTTGTTTTTTTACTATGAGTGAAGGCTATATCATTCCTTAAAACAACCCAGAATGTACAATTCAAGAATTGTATCTTTCATATATGGACTTTTTTCAATATTTCAGTCACACCTTAGGATTATTCTAGAGGTGTCTTCAGATCTTTCTTTAAAGTAAATATTTGATCAAATTGCTTTGTCTCACAAGCCAAATTTTTCTAATTTCTTTGAAGCAAAAGCAGCCCTACACTTAAAGATAAGCTTGTAGTTTTTTCTGTTTTGAGAGGATCAAGATATTCAGCATATTAGAATTCAACACTTTGTTCAGAGGTTCCTGGCTATGCTACATTCCTAGATAGAGTTGAAATTTATTCAGCTTCAGGAATGTTCCTTTATGTGACGTTAGTGAAGCTGAAGTAGGTCACATATTTGTCAACATTACTTTCTTACTCAAATATCTCATTTATTAAGATCTGATGTGAAAAGATCAAACTGTGATGTTTATGTAGACTCTTCAAGTCTTGTTTCTTCAATTATAAAAAGTTTTGAAATTAATGGAAATGAAATACAAAGTGAGAAGAATGCAAAGAGAAAAGAAAATGTCTTTTATCTAGAGGATATTTTTAGATGTACGATCTGTTCATGGTAGACTTTATCTGTAAATAATACTAATTGCCAAAAGAACACATGGTTTTCCAGTGGCAGAGAAAGGAGAAAAGACTGGCATTTAATTAAATAAGCATAATCAACAAATGCTGGTAGATAAAGCATTCCTGTCTCCTGTATATGGATACCTAGACCTCCAGTGAGGGACTATCTAAAAAAGTGGTATTCTAAGCCTATGCTAACCTGTCAGTGATTGAGAACTCTATACCACATGCAATGCCTGAGAAGGTCAAATTAAAGCCTTGTTTCCTCTGGTTTTTAATTTTTTTCTTCATCTTCTTCACTACAGTACAATAAAATCTACCAAGGCATTCTTTAAACTGGGTTCATTTGAGCCTTTTCATTTTGAAGATTACCTGTTTTTTCCCTTCAGTTTATAGTCAAGTTCAGCTGAGTGCCATTAGTAAGACGTAGTCAAGTTATTCCAGGAACTGCTACTGGGGGTCATACTCAGCACTGTCTCAAACAATTTCTTTTTTGTTCTAATTAAGTTGTTCAGTAGATGTAGCATGCTAAGGTCTCCTTATGTCGCCCTTCTTTTTGCTGCTTCTAATTTCAGCCTTTGCATGGTTATCCAAGGCAAAGATACAATCTGTCCCAAAGGAACAGAGAAATTTAGGGTTAATTAATATTATAAACTTGAGTTTGTTAACTGCTATTGTCTTAACATCTTCCAGTTTCAAAACAATATACTTCATGAGGCTCATAGTAATTATATCATACTATTACAAATATGTCAACATGCAGTGTATAAATTATGTCAAAAAAATCTGACAGCAGAAGGATCAAGTGGGGTGATGCCTGGAAAGCTGTAGATGAAACTCACCCCTATCCTTCCTTTCAAAAGCAATGTATCTTTTTGCAAGAAACTGATCTGTCCTAGTGCTTTCATGAAATATTATCTGCAGTAAACCCTAAATCCCATGCCACCTGAACTTAAAAGTAGTCTTGTTGGAGATAGTTATATTTTCCCAACTTCATCACATTGTTACCTAGCTCTTCAGTAATGCCTATATATTGTTATATTTCAGTCTTTTCTCAGGCTTAAATGAATTATGTGGACTAAACTCAGTAGCTGTTAGTATGAACGTGCTTTCCAAACACACTGTCTCGTATGTCTCTAGCTGTGGCTATTCTGATTGCTAAGTCAATAGTAAACTAATATGAAAATAAACCAATTTGAAGCCGGCATATTGAAAGAATAGAACTGCACATGGGTCTCTATTCCTGCTGTCAGATGTAGCATTGGATGTGTTAATAAAACAAGAAATGACATGAACAGCTAATCTCTTTTCCAATTAAATTCTGAATCATCTGACCACATGTGGATAGGCATGTGCTGAGCAATGTGCTAGCTATCTTTTATTCAGATGGCTGTTCTTGAAGATTTACTCTTTTCCTCCATATTACTTGCTTACTCTGAATAAAGTCAATGAGCAATTGTTGACAATACAGTGGAAAAAAAAAATCCCATGTAATACCTAAAATACATTCACTGTTTTTGAAAGCTTATATTCTTAGCCCTCAGTCTAAGGCAAGCAGAAAGGTAGGAAATAGAGTAATGCTGTGATGATGCTGGAGATGAGAATTTCTTACAGACTGTCCTAAAATTGGGGAAGATTTCCCTTAGAGGGATCCTTAGGAATACTACACTTTACAGTACAATCAGCTCCAGGTATTAGCTATTTCTTTGACTTTTTTTTCTGCTTGAAGTAAACATAAAGTAAGGTATGCATGTTTGTATACATGTCTATTTGCACTATTAAAATCTATTATGCTTCATTTAGTTGCCTGGTCCTCCTATTTGTGAGATAATGGAAAAGACATGTAACAGTGGTTCATCACATTGTAAAATGTTTTCCTGAAGGAACATCAGATATTACAACAGTAATCCTATAAGGATTTTTGTAAAGAGCTGATTTGGAGGAGCAGGTTACAAATGCAGTTGTTGGAAGCAATATAATCGGTGGTTTTAATTATATATATATCTGATGTGCATTTTTCCAGTTACAGTAATTATCCTGACAAGTCAGGTCAAAAGAAAAAGTATTTTCTGTAATGTTGAATTTACAATTCCTGGCCATTTCTAGAAGCACAGTAGTTATAGGAAATACTAATTTATCTGAGTGTCATCTTAGTCAATTCTTTGCTTTGCGGTTTTTGTTTGTTTGTTTTCGTTGTTTATTTTTTTTACTAAGCTGCAAATAAAATAAATCCTTAACTTGTAGTGGGACCATGTGCAGAGACAGATCATTTTAGTCTTTAGGCTGTCAGGATGTCTTGTTTTGTTCCCTTATATTTCTTTTAGACATTTTCTAAATATGTAAACAGACCAAGCTGTGGAGGGGTCCTCATAAAAACATTAAAAGTCTGAATTGTCATTGCAAGATAAGGGCCATTACAAAGAAACATTAGGATGTTTCAGTCTTCACAGTACTGTTTGTGGTACAGTTTTCTTTCACTCTGTAAATGCATTTAAACTGATTGTGGCATTATTTAGAATATTCTATCTTACATTTCAGTCTACTTTTCTTTTCTTGTTATCATATCCTGCTATTCTTATTTAATTGCTTTTCTTCTCCTCCTTACCAGGATGTTTGTATCTTTTAGAAAAGTTTCCATTTACCAGCTATATTTCTAGGTCCTATGTAGGAGGATTAGAACTGAAGGAAATGATAGAAAAATGCCTGTTTTTTAAAAAAGAACTGACAATCTTCAGAGCATACTTAGTGACCTCCAGTTAAAAACTAACCAACCAACCAACCAACCAAAACATCTCTGTATTACATACCAACAAGTAACAAAGAATTTTATCTGTTTTCCTTTCACCCAAGATCATCCTAAAATAAAAACAATTTTTATTTCTTTCTCACTGTCTGTGCATGTAAATAACCAACATCTTTCCTCTGTTTGCTGTCCTTTGCTGTCCTCTTGTAATGCTACTGTCATTTGCTGTAGTAAATATATCTTTTTATGTTGTTCTACACTATAAAAAAAATGGCCTATATGGGTCTGAAAACAAGTTTTCTGTGCCTTTGGTGAATATCCACCACTAGGGAAGAGTCAGTCTTACTCATTAGCTAATTAACTAGGTATTTTATAACCAGCTTTAGTTGAACAATGTAGAAGAGACACCTATCAGAATACATTGGAGGTAGTAGTATTCTTGCAGAAAATGCAAGTTTGATGCCATTTAGTGAAAGGAGAAAATTGAACCCAGATCTCCCCTGTTCTGGAATAGCCACTATAATTTTGTCTAAAATGGAGATGATGCCATGATTTCCGTAATTTTAATTCCAGCCATGAACACCTTTTTGTTTAGGCAGTAATCAATCAATAAATCTGAGATGCTTTTACAAATGGTTTGACAGTGACTAAATGGACCTTATTATGAAGCAAGATGAAATATTTAAGTCCTCTAAAACCATTTAACTCTGATTTTTCTTTTTTTTTTGTCCTATGTTACTGAATAACTTTATACAGTAGCTAGTTTGTTTGTAATTAGATAAGGATTCAAAATGGTACTGGCAAGTTTGTAAAAAAATAAAAATATTCCTTCCTTTCAGGAGCATTTTTATGCTTCGGTAGAGAAAAATAATTGCACAGGATAGAATACATAATATAAATTATATAAAATACATAATATAAATTAAAAATGTGAAGAGGTTTCTTTGAAAACCTATAGAAATACTCTATGTTATACCTAATTTGGTCTTGGTCATACATGAGTTCTGTGTATGAGTATTCATTTTGTAGCTCTAATTGTAAAGTTGCGTAAAGTGAAAGGATTTTTTTTTTTTTTCTAAGTTTTAGAGTGAGAGACTCATCTTCTTAGAGTTATACAGAGGATTCATTAAGAGTTTGGACTTACTTAGATGAAGAAGATAGAGGCAGATGGCCATGTCTAGGGAAGACACAAAGCTCTACTCTGAAAATATGTCAGAGCTGTCAGAGACCCAAAATGAATAAATTCTCAAAAGTTTAACAAGACCAGAATAATATAAAATAAAAAGCATTAGAAAGATTGTCCTGCGTAAGAGTGAAGTTTTATTTACCCTGTATCATATTTGACAATGAACAAATATTAGTGCCTTTGGGAAATGTCTAATTGAAAGAAAAAAACATTGTGACACCTCTTCAGAATGCCATTAAAGCCTTCACCTAGTTGCAGGCCAAGGTCCTCCTAAGGCCAGGGTCCTCCTGCATATTTCCTGTGTGTCATGAAACCTTAGCAGATTTATGTTCTATGGGTTTTTCCGTTCTCCTTTAAACCCACATAATTTTTGTACCCACAAAATATTTTTGCAGTGAGTTCCACACTTAGCCAAATATCTAAGCCCCATGAGGAGGTTGCACCTTTTGTTCCAGTTACATAAAATTCAAGAGGCTGAAAAGAGGGTCTGTGCTTGTGTTCTAGAGCTTTCATTTGTGTGACTTGCACTCAATAGACTGTGACACCAGCTGATGAAATTTTTTTGCATTTCAGCAGCACTGTTCATAGAATTCAGATTCTTTATTCCTGAAACATAGAATCATTTTCTTTTGGATCATGGCTTTTTTTTTCTAGTTACAGATATTTTATATCAAGAGAAGACCTTTGTTAACTCATTTGAAAGAAAGTCTTATTTCCAGTGTTGCTGGTGTTTCATAGAGCTCATTAGCGGCCATTTACTGTTGGTACATTTGCAGGACTGAAAGTATTGAAGACTTAGCAGCAGCATTATTTACTTATGTTATTAATATTTAATTCATGCTGAAGTACCTTGTTAAGGAAGAACTCTAGGTCAATCCTGTACAGCTCACAAGCAATAATATTACTCATCTCCTGTATTTATTTATTTTTTTTTAAGAAATTATTTAGGCATTGCTGTCTGCAGACATATCTCATAGGAATTCCAGCATTGCCTATAATCCTTCATCTCCACAATCTGTATTGGCAACAGTGGAGGCAACACACATCTCGTGTCATTAAAAAAAAAAAAAAAAAGTAGACTTCTATACAGTCTTACCAAGCAGTTTGTGTCACACTCGTGGTGATCAATAATTCGCAGTGCTGTCTGCAGTCTCTTTCTTAATGTATCAACTATCTTGTAGCTTGGATAGTAAGATCTATGCTTCTGGTATCAGTGAGGCTTTACATGGACGCAGACATATTGTGTCCTTGCACAAATGTTTGCAAGATGCTTACTTGTGAAGAAAGAAAAATCTCCATGCAAAACCTCAAGCTATATGTGAAAACCCAAACACATGCAAAAAGCAATTTCATTGTAGTATTTTTAGTACCATTTTAATTAAAAACTAGTTTAAATTCAACTTAGTTGAATTCTGTGGAGCCCAGTATGCTTGCTTTTTTAAAATTTAAATTTAACTTTTTCTTAGAATATAATGCTCCCTAGCAGCCTTTCATTTATCAAGCTATCAAGGTGTCAAATATATATACATATTTTTATGCTTGAGAGCTTATTGTTGTTACGCTTAGCTTACAAGAGCTGTAATCAGGAGAAAGGTAGATGTAGGTTTATTCAGTTTTAATGTTCACTGGATTCCATAGAATGCTATAACCCAATACCGTAATTTAATAATAATTCAATATTTCGATAGAAATAACTCAATAACAAATGATTTAAAGTTATTTTACTTTCTGTTACTAGTTTTGGTGTCGCCCATAGCAGGACAGTGGGTTTGTTGTCGGGGATTTTTATTTCTGATAAATGGATTTAAATTATAAAATGTCTACATTTACCCATGCAACAGGCCACTAAGAGGCAGTTTAATATTGTTCTTACTAAGGCATAAGTATAAGCCAGGTATCCTTCAGATGCATCCTGTATATCATATATTTCCTGGATCTTAAATTATTGTCCTAAAATGTTTAATGGCACCTTAAAAATGGTGGAAGAACAAATAGTGTATTTTCTGTTAAAAAGTCTGCGAAGTTATAGCACTCATATTGAAACCCATCTTTCCATTTGATTTCATCAGGAAGGAATACAGTTCATGTGCTCTGAAATTGCTCCGGGATGTTAACCAAAACACCATAAATGGGAACTGTCAAGAGATTTCACAGCCAGACTAGAAAACTAATGGTAGCTGTAAGCCTTCGGTATAAATCAGCTCCTATTAACTGTGAAAGAATCAGAAGAAAGAAAACAATGAAAAAGGAGAGATTTTGTATAAATCAGCTCCTGTTAACCACGAAAGAATCAGAAGAAATTGGACAATGAGAAAGGGGAGATTTTTAATATTTTGGTTATAGAAAATGATCTAATCTTCCTTTTACTGTGTCAGATATCAGAAAGGGTATGACATAAAAAGAAGCTTATTGTTTTGCTTTTATGTAAATTCCAGGAAAGCAAATTGTTAAAACCATGAATATTCAATTATTTGAATTGCTTGCTGTTTATTCAAGTAACTCAAATAACCCTTACCTGCTTGCCATATTGCTTGCATCTATCTGAAAAAATGAGATGATACTCATAAATGCTAATCTTTCTCCTCCTGTAGAAGGTGTCCTATGACATCTTCATGGGCAAGAAAAAGGCTGCGCTGAAAGAGAAAGAAATTGGATAACAAAAGAAAAACAAATATTGCTAAAAATACAGGTTGGGGGAACAGGGAAGACTCTTTTTCCCTGTATTACAAAGGTGAAAACGTGTATTATTTCTCTTGAGCAACATGAACTGCAGGGGCTATAATGCCTCAAGCTTTCTCACAGCTTAGGAAGTAGTTTTGTATCATGACCACAGAATAATGTTCACAATTTTAGTTTTTATTTTTTTTTATATTATAAAATTATATATGGTCTGTCCATCTATTCTTTCCCTTTTTGAATAATGTACCCCCTTCAGAGCTTACTGGACTGTAATAATTCCTATAGGCAAAAAAAAACCCCTGATGATGTCATTCAAAGCCAGTGCAACTGACAGCCCGTATCTGCTTACATGGAGTGTCTGCATGTTGTCAGGGGAAGTTCTGCGTGGACAGTTCAGCACTTATTCAGAAGTACTCAGAGAATTTAGGCAAGCAGCTATATTTTGGTGGTTTAACAAGTATCTGGTCCTTACCTCATCTGCTGTAACTTCATGTTTTTACTTGACAGTAAATGTTGAATTCATCTGCTTCACAGTTAAATAAAGCTGGAGCGCTGTACCTTACCATCCATGCAGGAGCGCTAAGAGTATATTTGTGGCCAGTTACTACAAGAGCGTTGATGATCAAGAGGCACATTGCCCTTTATCATGTAACCATACTTTGAAAAAGAATGGAGAAATGTAAATATCGCTAATCTCAGTTAAAGATAAGGTGAGCAGCATCAAAGTACTAAGTACCTTGCTTAATTTTGAAGAAAAAAATTGGAACAGACCTTTTTCAAGTTCTAGTCAAGTGTCGTAATCAAATTTAGGATTATTTCAGGATTTCAGAAAATTCTGAACTGGTGGGCTTTTTCTCTCAGGAACACTCTTCCACAGTATAGCAGCAATTGAAACATCACCTATAGCAACAGTAGCCATGGGGAAATATTTTTTTCTTCAGTAGTGAAAAAGCAAACCACTATATGCACGCTTAGGACTTGGAAACCAAGCCTGGTTACTGGATATGCACATTCCTTCTGTTCTGTTCTTTTGCATTGCAAACAGTAAGACCACCCATGCTGCTGAACAGTATATTCATATTCTGATACTGAGCTACAATAATTTTGACCAAAAAACTCCCCATCCATCAGTCAATGTATAATTAAATTCTGCTTCAACAGATCTTGGATGATTAGTATCCTATCTGTAAGCAAATTAAGCTTAAAGAATTGATTACTAAGTACAGTCATTAA
The DNA here is from genome assembly GCA_009867235.2 of Psittacus erithacus. Taxonomy (NCBI): domain Eukaryota; kingdom Metazoa; phylum Chordata; class Aves; order Psittaciformes; family Psittacidae; genus Psittacus; species Psittacus erithacus. Next base: position 32,325 of record WYDI02007897.1, on the reverse strand, counting down.
AGTAAGATAAATACTAGGAAAAAATACACAAAATAGTAAAAGGAGTTTAACTGTATTTCACAGCTATTAGTCCTCTTAGTCCTAAATCTGATAACCTAAGGAGAATACCGATGAAACAGAAAAAAAAAAGAAAAAAAAATGTTTCTGAGCAAATAATTTTTCATCTAATAGAAATGTATTTCTTAGCATTCATTATACCCCTCGTTTATTCCCTGGAAACTTGTTGGCTAAGCTTGAAATAAACTAATGATATGACAGGAAATCCAGTGGTTCTCCTAAGTAAATGTCAGTGATGTGATTATAGTAAATCTGATGAGAAATTAAAAAGTATTTTGTATCCTGATTTAGGAATACTGTCATCTGTCAAAAATGTGTGAGGAACAGAATAAGAAAAATGAGATGGGTTAAAAAAAGAAAAGAGAAAGCTAGGATAGGATAGGTTAGGATAGCAACAGCTTGGTTAGGATATATATCTGTGCTTTAAAATACTTTTTTCAACTACATGGGCTCAGCAGGAATTCAAACCTTTGTCTTCCATATCACAAATGAATAACTCAAACTCCTGGTCTTGTAGGTTTATATAGTCTCTAGTTTTATCCATACATTCTTTTCTTGAGCTGAGAAACCTTTTGCCCAGAAAGTGTGAAGGAAACCCACAACTACATCTCATTAATCTTTTATTAGATAATTTAACACCAAGAAGAGCAGAAAACTATGTAGAAAAGTACTAATTATCCCTTTCTGTAAAATCAAGTAAATGCAGGTACATTATCTTACATGTGCCTAATAAATAATAATAATTTAATAATAATTTAAAATAATAAAAAATAATTATTTATTACAGGTAAAATAAATTGCACCTTTTTTAAATGTAGTGTATTGTTCTGCATGCTGCTACTTATTCATTCACAATCTGAAAAACAATTTAGATTTTTTTAAAAGGAATTTTAATGACATACTGTAGTTATATGTTCAATAATATCCTTTTAAGTCCCTGTATAAAGCAAACAGTGCAAATATACTTTGCAAAATAGAATGTTTGGTAAGATATCTATGGTTATGACTATCTTCAGAAGATGTCATAGAATATTTGATGCTGACAATATACGCAGTTCAGTAAGAAAATGTCTTTAAAATGCTGATTACTAGTTAAAATTCTCTAGCAGCCTGATCCAAAGCTTATTGGTATTAGTGGAAATATTCATACTGAGTTCTGCGGATTTCAGATAGAATCAGACTCCAACACATTAAAAATTACCAGTGTGGGAAAGCTTTTTCTTTCTAAAAACACTGGAGGCAAATACATTAGTTCAAAACTAGTGGGATACCATTCCAAACTGAATCTATAATTCTTAAGTAGAATAAGTGCATGATCGGTCTGAACAGTGATTTAAAACAGATTTGAGTTAGACTGGCACACTTAACTGACAAGATTTGGGATTATTCTGTGCTCTAAAAAAGCATTTATATCTGCATGCTTCCTGTTTTTCTGAGGATAGAGATCAATTTGGGGCATTTTAGCACAGTACATCACTTATTTCTGTTTCAGATTCTAAAAATTGCTTTGAAGTATATGCCAGAAGCAAAATTATTTCTGCCGGTATATGAAAGAACTCATTCTCTGTGGCTTCCTCAGACGTGGAGTCAATTTCTGCTGAGGAAAAATATCATTTTTTAAAATAGAATAAAACGTAACTCCTAATTTCAGGTTTAGCATTTAGAAAACATTATGGGCTAAATTGTCACAAGCTCTTCTGACGGAGGTACATCAAAGATGATCTGTTTCATTTGGGCACAGTCATCTCTGGGAAATAAGAGAAAGAGGAGGGGTTTTTGTCCATTGCATGTTATGCCAATGAAGAAATTTACTTGAATCCTTCTGGATAGGTGGTTATTTAAAAAGCATGGGGGTGTTACAGAAATTTGTTCCATTTCCAGTATTTTTGACCCTTTCTTAAGAGTGCAAGTTTATGCAAAATAATTTGAGCCTGTTACCTCCTTGCCTGGTATTCTCAGATACGTAATGTACAATGTGTCAAAAGAAAGGAGGATTGATTTATCTCTTCAGTCAGCATGAAAAGAGTTCAGGGAGAGTTGCTGTCTGCTATTCTTGAACAGCTGTCTTGCTAGCTGATGTAAAGTCTTATGGCAGGCTTTCACACATACACAGAGCAGTACACAGTCTGGCCCTGTGTAGATTCAGAGCAATACATAAATAGACAATGTAGAATTATGTTGTATTTGAAAAAGGCATGCAGTTCAGACCATCACATCTATAATCATGTTACTACTGTCTGGTTTTCAGAATATTTTGTTAACAAATTTCTGCATAACTCTGAATTCCAAAGTACTACATTACAGTGGAAGCATTGTGTCATTATCTCTGTTGCTGAGACTCAGGGTCAATTATATCTCCCTATGAAATGTACAGACTATAAGGAGTTTTCATATAAAGTGAAGGCAGAACATGTTATCACTAAGGATAGGATCTGTGAATCATGTTGCACACAGTTGTAGAGTTGTCCAGGGTACCAAAAAGATTTAGTCAGTGGCTGAAGTGGATCTTTGAAGCTATTAATTTTGCCACCATCTATTCACAACCTTTCCAGATTTAGTGTAAATCCCACAATCCCTTCCTAGCTTGAGGTTGGGAGGACACATTTTCTTTTAATGAGCTATCATTGGAGATTTTCTCTCCATAAAACATTACTGAATTTGGTTGTTGATACAAGTATGGCTGAGAATAAGCATATTAAACATGTGGAAATTAATCTGACATCCTCTTCTAAGAATCCAGATTCTGGAATAAGTAAACTGGTTGTAGTGATAAATGCTTTAGAATACCATGTATGAGAATGTTGTTAATAGGCTAGAACATGGTTAGTCAAAATTTGAAAGGTGTTTGCATTGTTTAATGGTATGTGGTGTAATGTTTGCAGAATGAAAGCATATAGAATATTCTTTTATGGTATTATCTTCTGGTGATTTTGAAACTTCGTCCAGGCCCAGAAGTGCATAAGAAATGTGAAGGCTTTTTTGGAAAGTGTGGTTAGCAATAGAAATTTACCTTTCCAATGAGGTATTTACTAAATCTGTTTGAAGCTCAAAGACTGAATAAGCAAAACAGACACAAAAGTTGTCCCAATTACAGTTGAAGTGTGATTCTGCATATTTTCTTTATAATTAGATAGCATATTGGAATTATAGAATTGTGATAAAGCAAGATTTGGTGAAAACTGTGCTGCCCTGATATTTTGCAAAGAGTTACTGAAAATAAGTTAAGTGTGAAGCATTTCCCAGATGGGAAAAAATCACTCCAAGGAATTTAAATTGATACTCAAAATGTTGTTGTGTTCTTTAAGCTTCTTTGGCATCTTTAAAAAGAAAATTACAATGTACTCTAATCACTGCCAATTGCACTGTAATTTATTACAGGGAAGATTAAATGAACACAAAAATTGCAGGTAGAAATCTGATCTCCCTGCACTAAAATCTTGCAGTATAACATCTTCATCTTTCAAGTTTTGACCTATTTTTGCTATGTTATCGTGAAACTGAGCTTTCTTCAGGGAAATATCAGTAAAGCATCATGCCCTTATGAAGCAACTGTCTGTGTTTATTTAGTTACAGAAACATTTCCTTCAGTGTAAGCAAGATTTCTTGCGATCTCTTGACATAGTTTCGAAAAAATACCTTTAATCAAAGGTTTCATTATTGTGCTTGAAATATTTGAGTCTGTTTAGGATAACAATGTAATATAAGCCTTACTTCAAATTTCTTAACATTGCAGTAGTCTTACTGGTTTAAATTGGTTTCCTGCCTTAAATGCTGAATTTTTTATTTTTTTTTTCAAAATTATGCGTATAATTTTGTTATCTAACATCTGATATGTGCTTTATGTAAACAGCATCAACGCAAGTAATGTTTACTTGATAAAAGAATGGAAACATACAGATTTAATTTGGCATTATCAGCATAATAATCAGATCTAATTTATATAATAAATGGCACATTCTTTGTCAAATGTGACTTACGTTGATAAAATTAAGTACCTCCAAAATAAAAATATCTATAAACTCAATGCAGAGAAATACTGTTCTAAGTTAAGAAAGTAGTTGTACGTGCTCCTGCATAAACATGTTTTCTCAGGATTTCCATCACAGAACTTAAGTGGTTCATGAAAAACAAAGAGCAAAAGGACTTCAGCTGTGACAGATCCTAATTCTCTCCTTACTCATGCATCATTCAGAAGCAGATCACAGGTTCACCCATCTAGGTCACAATAGTTTGTCTATCTAAAATGCTAAGCAAGGGAAGTATATCGTTTAATTTCTATAGCAGAAAAATACATGATGCTGCTCATAACTCTGCTAAATACTTTCCATTGTGTTCTTCACAGGTAGCTGCCTGTTAGTGGTAGTTACGACATGTTTCATATTTGCATCAAAGCAGTTGCATGAGTGACTGTGCTTCTACTTATTAATTTATCTCTGTACCTTTTGCAAGGAGAATTACTGCACACATTTCCATGTAGAGATAGTACAGCAATGTAAGCCTTTCAGTTTGTGATACTGATAAATGAAGGTGCTGTTTAAGATTGTTCTGGGTTTGGTTTTTTCAAGTTGATGGTAAAATACTAAAGGAAAACCTGAAAAGTGGAGAGATTAATCCAATTCATTTTATAAAGCAACCAAAGATGAGAGGTTCTCAGAGTAACCATTTTTAAATAAAAAATAATAACACACAAGCTTTGATTTCCATTTCTCTTAAAAGCCATAACAGGGATCCAGACTTCTTGAGTGTTTATACTAAAAGCAAGACAGGTATATATGCAACCGTAGATAAATATATCTGCCTGTAAATAAACTTTGGCACACTGGTAGACTAATAATTGTTTTCTCTTTAAAGAGACATAAGCTCAAAAGCTCCATAAAATATGAAATGCAGCCACTATACTAGGTGACATATTTATTGTAAGATTTCTTGTTAGTGGAAATCATACATATAAAATGAAGTATGTAAACTAAGGTATGAAAAGAACAGCTGTTAGCAGCTTCAATATCTACTTTAATATTTGCCTCATTGCTATGATTTAGATTCTTCTTCTGCATTTGATGTTTTGGAAATGATTTATTCTAAGACATAGTTGCTGGGGATTAATCACTGTTTTCCTAACATCTTCTGGTCTTTAGATGGAATCTCTCCCTTTCTAAAGCACAAGGAATGACCATGCATCTGCTATTTTTCTAATTCAGTTGGACATGCTAAATTCTGAGCTCTTGGCTATGAACCTCCATTGACTCTTCAATTGCTTGTATTATCTTTCAAGCTTAACATACCCTGACTATATTTCTTTCTGTGTCAAATGATATTCATTTGCTCAAATGACATTTGAAGTATCTAAGACTGTACTCTCTACTCTTTCAGATACAGCTATAGAATGATTGCTAAAATTAGAGCTAGCTTTATTGTGAATAGTACTTTTAAAATACTATGGGGGAAGTAATATTAATGCTACAATTAATATTCCGTTACTAATGCATATTTAAACAGTGCAAGCATATATTACTGGAAATCTTTTTTTATGAGACATCATCAGAACCACATCAGCAAAAATAGAAGGTGGTACCAGGGCCGTGCTATGACTACCTTGATTTAGTACAGTAGTACTAGTGTTTAGATTGCAATGATTTTATAAAGCCTATGCTTTGTTGCTCAGAACGTCATCTGGGTAATTCAGCTCGAGAAGAGCTTATCCTTTATGTCTTACTGACATAAAGCTTCATGTGAAATTAGTAAGAGGATGGCTTCCAGAAATCTTTCATATATGTCATAGAAATTAATCCAGACTATTTTAATGCTTTGCCTATTATGATGATGTTGCTAAATATCAGGGAATATTTCTGTCTGAATAGTGAGTTTAAAATTCAGCTTCCTTAATGGTTCAGTGCATTTTGGAAATAATGTAAGTTGTTGATATCAATTCTTTTCCAATTTTGCTGGTGTAAATATGCATCAAAACCAGACAGTTTTTCTGATCTTATGTAAAAACGTTCTACTTCATAAACTGGATACTGATTGTGAATTAAGTGGATTCCCATTCAGAGCAATTACTTCTTCCATGTTTTGTTTCATTGCAGTGGGGCTGGATTGCCTAAGCAACCAGTAAAATACCAGGACCAGGATGTGGCTGATGCTTTCTTCCTTGCTTCTAGCCTGAATGCAGTCAGTGCTGTGCAGAGCTCCCAGTCTTGAGTGCCCATGTAAGGAGAGCATTGCCCATCACACTTTACAAAGCATAAAGTGAATAAACTGCCCTGGACTAGACAAATCCAGTGCTGTTTCATAGTGAGGGCTCTCCTAGGAAATATGAAGCTGGAGCTGTTGCATTGGATGAGGTCCGTTCTCATAGCTCTGTTCTCATAGGGGAAGTTTATCCGGGAGAAAGCAGAAGTACCAAGAAGTGGGGAGAGACACACAGTATATGCAAAACGTAGAGATGTGCAGACGATCACAAACTCTTGTTAGAGCTTCATGTTCTCTGCATACACATAAAGTCTTGCCCAAAATGTGTAACTCTGCAAAGCAGTGTTCCTGGGTTGGACATTTTTAGGGGTCCTGTTGGTCGTCTTTGCATTTCAGCTATTGTGGATAAAGAGGCTCCTAACTGCTCCTTGTTTGGGATTAAGCAAAAGTGAAGTACTAAACAAGACTACAACAAAATTTGTTTTGCTGCAAATTGAAAATATCAAATTGTTTGAAGTAAGTCTCCTGCCTCTGTTTAATTTGCAGCAAAATTTTGTTGGTAGATTATATTGAAATATGTGGAAAAATCAGAAATAACTATGGTTAACATAACATGAAATAACATGAAATAACATGATTAACATAACCAAATTAACATTCTTAACTTGTTCGTAAATGTATTGATTAGACTAAGTACTCTTCAGATCAGAGGCTGTAATATGAAAACCAGGGAAATCATATATTAAAAAGATTTGGGGGTTGTGAGTTTATTCAGTGAGAAAAGTTGAAATTCTTACTAACGTTGCATTTCCTGGCTTTAAGTACTTGATATCTCACATTCATTTTTAAAGCAATTTTTGTCGTGCAATTTTATTTTTTTATGTGTTTATTAATATTTTCCACAGAGATGAAATATCAGATGTTCTGTACTTCATTTTCAGTTAAAATTGAGCAATGAGAAGGTATTTTAGGGAGATGCTTATATACAGTGAAAGGAAAATTGAAAACTTTTATTCCTTTTTTATTCCTTTTACTGGTGAAGAAAATAAAATGTGAATTTAGCATAAATTAATGGAGCGTAACTTTCCTGCCCATGCGGGTAATGAACTCTGATGCTTTTAGCTCAGTTCTTTACGTGCACTGTTCTAGTACCTAGAGGGAGAGATGATGGGTTTGAGGGCTCCATTTTTCCTTTCCTTTTGTTCCATAAGCAATGAATCATAATAATTCATAGTGTAAAAGAGAGCATTTTGCTGGCCCTAAAGCATTAAAAAACTGTGAAAGGGGTTCTCCACAAGTTTTTCTTAGGCTGGGTGTGAGCATGAAAAAGCCGTGTTCAACATGTCTCTGCTACCAAAGAAAGAACTGTGTACAAAGATGATTTATTATTTGGAAACAGCCTTTTTGCTAAAGTAGGTGATGATTTTGCTTTTTGTTTGTATAAACTGTCTCTTCTTTATGGATGGGTGAGAGGATGTCTTCTAAAATACTTAAAGCTGAAGTGAAAATCCAAACCTGTGGCTATTTAAGTATCAGGAAAGACTGTCTTTAGAGAGACACCAATCCATGTAACAGTTCCATATAGAGATGGCTTTGCCCTCATACACGTAAGTTGAAGTCAACTGGTCAGCTCAAATGAATGAAGTTACGAAGAAGGCATGATTAGGTATAAACCTGGTCTTTTTCAAGAAAAAAATTCAAAATACTTTGCTTTTCTTGGGAAAGAAAAAAAAAAATTCCACAATTTATTTTTTTTAAACCACCACCAATTAACATAAGAAAAGTCCAGCCTGTTTAATTCGTAATTGCCAGGATATAGAATTGACAGCAAAATTAGTTCTCTTAGTTGTTTATCATATTATTAGCCACTTCTACATTCAGATTGAACAAGTCTGTTTTATGCTCCCAACTGCTATTGAGAAATATTGATACACTTACTGTAGAGGAAAACACTGACTGATCACTTGCAGACTGCATTGAAAAAAGTCTCTACTCAAATGGGAATACCAAACCAAATTGGGTTTGTTTCTTTACTTAGTTTTCAATATTCAAAAGCTTAATAAACTGCATTTAAACTGTGTACAGGTATGCGTTCTATTTCTGAACATTTTCATTATACAGTTTGGTTTTGAAAGGCTTGTGTATCTTCACAGTATGACATAAGTAAATGTAATAAGTGAACAGAAAGCTTTGCATCCTGGTAAAACTTTACATATTAGCAATGTGAACAGAATAGAAAAAAGCAGCTTAATATAATACTAGGCTACCAAAATAAAGAGCTAGATTGCTACATATCCATTGCTGAAAAATGCCAGAGAATTTTGGCAATTACACTTGGTTATTCCTAGGAAAAAATATGTTGCTTTTAAAAATACTTTGGCAACCTATTTTATTTACTAGCTGTTCATTAAAGACACAAATTTTAATTGTAATAAAAATTACTAGAACTGAAACATAAAGAAACCATAAATCAAATGTTTATATTAAGAAGTACTGTTCTTAAATTTGTTCTGAGGCAATATCATATATTCATTTACTTCAGTAGGTGTTGCACAAGGCCTCATATGATGGAGGTAATGGCAGTTTATCACCATTTTAGGTTTTCTAAGAAGCAGAATTATCACTAAATAAAATCATTATTTTTTAACCATTCATGCTATCTGTGAGAAATGTGACACTGGAAATAATGAATATTATATTGAAAAGTGACAGATGTTAACACAATATGGGTTAGTCAAGAGCTATTGTAACAAATTCATGAATGTTAGGTATTTCAGAGGATCCTCTGGATCTTTTCACCCAAAGAATTCTGTGGGGATGAAAGAGCCAATAGCATCTGAAGTATTTTTGATCTCTCTTGCTAATTACTGCAGTGTAATCTCTGGTGTTTGTATTGTGTGTGTTAAATTCTTTTGAGGAGCTGTTTTGGGACCTGTAGTTCATGGCATGTCTGCAAATGGTCTCTGAACTCTTCAATACTGATGTTCTGCCGTGCCAGTGCCGGTTCTTACAAAGGACTAGATTCAGTGACCCTGTGCTGGGTTCGTTTGGGCAGCCTTTAGTTATGGTATTCCTCCATCAGTGTCACATCATCCTCTTGGAACTGAAGTTGACGGATGGTAGCTAATACAAATGACACATTTTGGTACAGCAAAAGCATCTTCTCTGTGAAGTTTTAGCTCCTACTGGGATAAGGAAAAATGAGTCCAGGAAACCCAGAAGACAAAGACCTGCAAATAAAATACCATCACTCTGAGTTAATGTAAACATCTTTTTCCCCTCAATCCAAAGACAAACTAATGGTGCTTAGTAAAGAAAGGGCTTGTAAGATAGTTTTGTAATCTTTAACACTAATGCTAGTAGTATAGCAATATCTAGTTCTTAGACATGTATTTGTATTAATTATTTCTTATACCATCTTACAAAGTTCAGTATTGTCTCCATTGCACAATATTTTTGTATTGTATGATGAACATGAGAAGATAAACCCAACAATTCAGGAACCAGAAGCAATTAATCTGTAGACCTGTGTGAGGACTTCTTGATCCTGAGAGGACACTAAATAGGCAAACATATTGACAAACCAGACCGTCTCTCAGACCTGAACTTCTCTTTTTCCATGACATTGAACTGTGATACTAGGTTTACAGTCACATTAAGAGTTAGATGAAAAACATTGCAGTATTGTTGCTTGATGTGCTTTCCTTGGTAGGGATGTCATATAAGAAGTGTTAGAAAGCATAGGGATTGAATCATTTTCTGGAAAGATGAAATGTGTAAAGAGAGAGGAGGAGGCAGGTGATGTGGATTGGAATTATAATTTGGAGGGATGAGGGAAGACTGCACAGCACAGGGTTGGTACTGAGTTTGGGAAGCTGGAACTGTGCAGTGCAAAGATTAAGAACAGTGTTTTAGATGAAAGCTTCACAGATGCATCGATAATGTCTTGACTCTCATATATTTTAAGGTTAGCTGTCATAACAGAGGCGAGTATAAATTCTCAAGTGATGTGACTTTTCATATAGAATTAAATTCTTTAGGTCATTCAGGTGACCTTAAATTGCATCAGGCTCTAGGCAATAAGCTGTGTTACTGCTTAGTTACCTAGACATGTATATAAGGGATTCTAATGTTATAAGATAGCTTCTCCAAGATGTCTCTTCTAAATAAATACTGCTTTGTTTTTTAGAGAGCTGTCTTGTCAGTGCTCAGCTTTGTCATATCTCATTAGTGAGCCAGCCACAGCTTCTGAAATAAGGTCATATCTGCTGACATAATTTGGGGATTTTCAGGAGGACTTGCTTGCCAGCATTAAAGATGAATACAGTTTTTATTAGGAAAAAAAAATGATGATGAATAGAAGTCTAAAAGCTAAATGGATTGCTGTGGGAAAGATCATAAATGGGCCAGGCATTTAATTGAACTTGGCAATTGTGACAACATTGCAGACTCCTGATGCACTTTTTCTGTGTGTGACTGCTGCAAGCACAATAAATAAAATTTTAAATGAAAAGTGTATTTCTAGCTTCCCTTCCAGTAAAAAATGCTTTCAAGGATCCTAGAGAGCCTGTTTGTCTTAAACAGACCAAAACAGTAGATTGTCTGACATACCAGTCTTCTCAGTGGTAAGAATACTAGGTACCATCTGCCTCTGATTTAAATTTGTTGTATCATACTGTGTGAGAAGTCATGTCTTGCAGAATAATATTTAATAATGTAAATCTTTTAAATCTTTCTAATTAATTCCATTAGAGTTAAAACATAATCCTGAAACTTCACGTTTTCTTTTGAAGCATATGTGCTAAGAAGTAGCACATTATTATTATAGCCAAAGAGCTTTAATAAAACATTTCTGTTTTTTCAATTTACTATAGACATAATGACGCTCTGTATACTCTGTAGTTAAATTTGTTTTTTCATATACTCAGTTCCTTTCATGTTACAGAAGACTCCTAAAAACATTAGCAGGGATGTATAAAAATACATTACAAACATTTTTAAAGGACGTCTGAAAATTTCAGGATTTATGGTGAAGTTTTTTAAGTAGCTTAAGGGATGCTGATAATATGCTCATCAGGGATAAGGGATGCTCATATATAACGATGTTTTCATTTGCAGATCTAAAAGCCCTTTAAAAGGACTGGTATTATTGCAGCCAAGGAAATTCAGGCAAACTTAATACTAAACTGTTTTTCCAAAGTCACCTGGTAAACTGAAAAGGTTAGGAGTAACTTCTGAGTCACAATATAGCAGTTTTTACTTCAGACTACAGTATTTTCTTCTGCATTCTCATTTGCTTTAGTTAGACAGTCTTCTGTTAAGAGAAACAGGTTGCTTTTAATAATTTCTAACATTGTTCTTGTGGATTTTTAGATATAAAATAAGAAGCTTGGTATTTTTCAAAGAATCTGAGCAAGCTAGGCAAATTGAGGCAAAAAGAAATGCACTTTTTCTTAGCAGCAACAGTATTTTACTTAAATTGTAGAGGGTATTTAAAAAAAACACTAGCAATTTTTATGCTATCTTTAAATTGCTTCAAGCTTGAAAGTGGTATTAAAGTACAGCGTAGCATAGGCTGATTTGCTCTGGGGTTTGGAGCAAGCCTGTTCTATGTGCTGCAATGATATAGAGAGATTCCTGCTACTATGTAGGGGTTTTTTTTAAAGCTGTCTTGGTTTGCACAGTGTAGTGTAGTTACTGTTGTGAATGCAGTGTGGTCACATCTCCTATCCCCTTAAATAGTTTTTGATTCTGTTCCTTTCTGCTGATTTTTCATGTCACCTATTTCTTTTCTCCCCTTAGGACTCTGCTGCAATGTTAAATAGTAATGAGAGAACTTGATACAAAGAAATGTATTCATTTGAAGTTATAATAAAGTGATTTTTCTAGATTTTCTGTAGGCGTGCAGGTGTGTAGCCATTAAACAAGAGAGTGTTGAAGTATTTATGCCTGCAGAGTTTATTTCTAGTGTACACTTGTATAAATACTTAGAGCAGAGGGGTATTTTACAGAATTTCAATACATGCTTCTATTTACATCAAATTAGTTTTCATCCCTTTCACTTTTTCCATCATCTAGAGAGTCAGACAAGACACAAATTTGACATTAAACTAGGTAGTGAAAACATTGTGTGTCATAAACAAGGTTTTGTATCTTTTGTATTTGGAAAGAGTTGTGTGGAACCTTATTTTCCCTCAGTGGAAGGGAAATTGCTACTTCAGGTAGCTCAGATTTTTTACTGGACACCACAACTTCCATTTGGAAGGGTCACTCTCTTAACAGAATACTTTCCGTGAGCAGCTGGTGCATAGTAACATTTTGTATCATTACAGCTGTCTTCAAAGTGATTTTTCGACTCAGCTTTAGCTGATACCAAGACTAGAAGCTTAAATTATGTTCAATTTTTCTCCCTTCATACTTCAAAAAGTGTTTTCTTCAGAAATAAATGACCTATATCTTAGTCTCTTGATTTACATAATTCTTGACAGTGTGTAAAATTCTAATAAGTAATTGCTCTCTTTCAAGAGAATCGATTCCTCTCCAGTGGCATACGTAAAAATCAAGTTTTTTTTCTAAGCATGTAAAATCTTTATTCAAGCATTGATTTGGTAGGTTTTGAATATTTTACTGTGAAAAAAAAATCAACTGGACAACATCTTTATTCCAAAACAAAAAGACTTCATATTGGTGAATACAGTGTAATTATTCTTGTTGTTATTGTTATTATACAGCTAATCTGTGTCATATGTGCAAAGATATCTTTCAAGAAAACACCTCAAGCATTCCCAAATTCTCAAGCAAAAGCAGTTGTTACCTTGAAAACGTAATTGAATTTTGATAGTGGAAATTTGACAAGATGGCAGATTTAGGAGAGAAACATTTGCAATTTGAAGACTTTGAAATATTCTCTCTGAAATTGTAGAAAGGGAATTGATTTGTAAGAAGATAGGAAGCTCCCAGCTCAAGACAGGATTATTAGAAGCAACTGCTTGGAGGCCACTGTAGTGAATGATGCCTTTTATGCCAGTCATTGGAGTGGGATGTGGGAGAAGATGAACTAAATCTAAAAAATGATTGTTGGTGTCTCTAAGATTCCAAATGTCAATTAAGTGTTCTTGGTGCTGTTGCCAGTGCTACAGTAAAGGCTCTACACAATAACCTTGTGTTAGTACTGTTTAGTTACATAGAGGGTGTGCAAAGGATTATAGCTACATCTAGCAGTCGTGAGTGATGCTTTCAAATCAATTGTAGAGTTTATACATGAAATTAAGAAAAAAAGTCTGCCTAGTTCACGAGTTTATTTTAAGAATATGTGGGACCCTAATTGTATTAATAGTCTTTGAAGTTGTAGAGGAAGAAGAACAATAACAATCTCAGGCATAACACTTCCAAACTTTTCTATTGCCCTGTCACAAACATGGTCAGTGTTACCTTTTTCTGAAGAATGCAGACAATATGAGGTACGATTTTGTAGCTCACCAAACAGCTGAAAAGCATTGTGAAAATCATCCTTAGCTTTTGTAATGCTCTTTAGAATGATACAACCCAATTTACCAAACTCATTTGCCCAGTTAAGCTATTTTCTTTTTTTCCCTCTATCCCCATTTGTTTCTTTGTTGTGACCTCCAAGAATGCTTTTGTAGTCTCATGAAGGTGTAGGATGAAATTTCACGTTTTTAGGTTGGAGTTCACTCTGTAAAGTTAGCATAAGGAAAAGTAGATTCTGTAAGTGTACACATGATTATCTTCTGATTTACAATGTTTGTGATGCCAAAAAATAAGTCTGTGTACTAATGGGGACTAAACTAGCGTGTTTAGTCTTGCAAGAAAGACATGGGTTCAAGAAGCAGGTCAAAAATGCCTTTGGTATTGTGTTCCTTCACTTTGACCCCTTCTGTCCTCTTTTCAGACTGTTGCTTGATTGATCTTTTCATTAGTTTTTCAGATACTGTTGGAATTCTTGAAGACCAAAGGCCCGAAGGGGTGACTTCTCCCTGTGTTGATCCAGAGATCAGCTATAATCTTGGTATTTGCTTTCAGCAATCCTGAAAGCTTGGCTTTCAGCTTTTTACTGCCTGAACTTTGTACTATTTTGGGGGGATTTGGATGTTGTTTCTTTGTTTTCATATAGTTCTGGAGACTTACAATAACTGAAGGAGAAAAAATCACTTGGGACTTAAGAATTTGAGCTGAGGCCCGTGAATACAGTAATCTTTCTTCAGGCGTCAAGACACAGTCTCTGTGTAAGATTGCACAGAAAAGGAATAAGGGTATAAGGACCGAGAAGATGTCTCTGATGACTTTGAAAGGAATTCTGACTTCATGACTGAAGTTTATCGTGTCTTAACAATAAGTTCTCTTTACAACTCAGTTTACAGCTCAGAAAAGCATGGCTGGGCTTCCCACATGGCATAGCTGAAAGGATTATTGAGTGAATATGAAAAACTTCAAGAAAATTCACTGTTGACACAGTTAAACATCTAAGGAAGATGAATATACAGCTTTAATACAAAAAGACATCTGTCATGTGGTTATGATACCAAAGAAAACCTACCTATCATAAAATAGCTAAAAAGTATTTGAGGTTGTTTTGTTATTTTTAACTGAGTCAGTATATAGTTTTCCAATGGTACTTCAGCTATGGTAAACTTGTCATTGATTTTTTCATAAGTTTTCCTATGACTGTGTTACTGACATTATTATGGCTTACTCCAAAAATTGTCTTGGACAAATCTATAGGTCTAATAGAAGAGCAAAATCAAATGCCAAAATAATAGTCATTATTATGCCTTAATTAAATGCAAAATAATAGTAAAAAAATGCCAAAAATAGTCATTATTATTTGTGTAAGAAAAGTTGCATTTAAACAGGATTGACCTCAGGCAAGGTACACAGTAAAACTAATAGTTCCAAGCAATTCACTTCATCTATAAAGAGACAGCAAACTGAGCTGTGTCCAGTCAACATTATCTGAAAACCTCAGCTTGCACCTATACAGTAATTTAGATTTGCAGTGGCTATGATTATATGGGAGAGGAACACAGCAGAAGTGGAAGAAAGAGACATCTAATTTCAACATCTTGATCAAATGAGCTTCCTGACAGGAGGCACAGATGTAGCAAGAAGACCAAAAGCACTTACAGAGTAGTGCAGTTCTGTTAACATGCAATAATTCCCTGGAATTAGAATTCAGATTTTCCCTTAGCTTCCGCTTCTGTGTTTTCCCACTGTCCTTTTCTGATGCACTGTTCTTGATTTTTTTTTTATTTCTCAGGCATTTTAGCTTTTCTTTAAGTGCTTTCTTGTTTTTCTTTTCTTTTTTTTTTTTTCCCCCAAGATCTTCAAGCAGCTTTTTTTGCATATTCCACTTAAAAGGCAGCATGAAATAGAAATTAAATGAGATCGCAGGGGCTTTGCCTTTTACAAATACTTCAATAGGCATTAATTTATGAAAGAATGATCCTGTGATTAAAACTGAAAAAAAATTTTCATGTTTAGTGTCCTTGGACTGGGGCCACTAGCTGATCTGTACAATGCCTAAGAACTGGGTTCGTCATCTTCATGAACTCCTTTGGATCTGCTGTTGTATGTGCATATTGGTCAGGGAGATGAAAATCCTTATTCTATGCTCTCCTATGCAGGACAGGTACAAATGGTACTTTCTGACCTTAATTTTATAATTTTTGTGTATATTCATTTTAGAGACATTGTACCTTCAGGAGAAGATGGGCTACCATTGCCTTAAACTCTAGTCCACTTTAACCAGCCAAGAGCCTTTGTCTGATGCCTACCTTTAAAATCCATAGAATCATAGAATGCTTTGGGTTTGAAGGGATCTTTAAAGGCCGTCTAGTCCAACCCCACAGCAATGAGCAGGGACATCTTCAAGTAGGTCAAGTTGTTCAGAATCACATTCATCCTGACATTGAACATTTTCAGGGATGGGGTGTCTATAACCTCTCTAGGCAACCTGTGCCAGTGTTTCACCACCTTCATAATAATAAATTTCTTCCTTTTATCCAGTCTGTATCTACCCTTTTGTTTTTTAGTTCAGAAATATTACTGCTTGTCCTACTGCAATTGGCCCTGCTAAAATGTCTGTTCCTATCTGCCCCCCTTAAGTATTGAAAGGCTGTAGTAAGGTCTCCCCAGAGCCTTTTCTTCTTTACACTAAACAACTCCAACTCTCCACCTTTCCTCATAGGAGAAGTGCTCCATCCATCTGATCATTTTTGTGGCCCTCCTCTGGACCCTCTCCAAGAGGACCATATCTTTCCTGTACTGAGGATCCAATGCAGTACTCCAGATGGGCTCTCAACAGAGTACAGGGGCAGAATCACCTCCCCACTATACACCTCTCACATCTTGGTGTACAGTGGTACTTCCACACCCACAATGAAGACAAAAGACTTTTACTTGCTCTGAGTCAGTCTCTCTGTCAAGATAAATTAAGGAGAACTCATACCGCAAAAGGCTTAGAGTTCTTACTTTTCAATGGGAATTCTTAGAGGGTTAGTCATGTAGGAAAAAATGGTACTACTCTACAACTCTTCACCTGAGAATTGCACTGTAAAGTTGTACAAGTGTGATAGTTTCTCTTTTGTAATAGTCTTTATCAATTAATTGACTTCAAAAGCTGGCAAAAAATATCAGACCTTAGAAATTACTGATTTATGCTGAATCTTTGTCTTTCATGTGATGAAAACATTGCTGTTTGGTTTAGTATAAAGTATGGTTTAACTGAAGTGGAAAATGCCAGTTTTAAGAAGCAGGCAGTTAATTTGATTCAAACTTGTGTACTTCTCTGTGGTGATTACTGCATGCCTTGGGCTGCTATAAAATGACAAAACCAATAAAAGTTCAGATTAGAAATATTTTGAAGGCACTTGCAGTTAGAGATTTTAGAACTTATATTGATAGAATGACTCTGAGGTTAGGTGCACTTAAATCAAGTTTCACTTAAAATTTACTTTTAAACTTCACTCATCAATTGTCAGATCTGTGGTGTTAATTTTGGTTGGAAAACACATAGCATATTTCTTCATATATTTTTAGGTGGTTATTTGTTTTAAAAAAAGGTTGTCAGAGTTATAATAAATATCCAGAGGGAAGGTTGGAAGAAAGAAAGTTGCTTTCAAAAAAAGATCCTGTAAGTATCTTCTTTCCGCGTATTCATTCTTTGTTTACCAGTACTGTAGCTAGCCCAATTACTTTAAATTTTGGCTCACCCTTTACTCCCTGGAATAAATTCTCATGTCATCCGCCTTGGAAATACCTAATGCATGTCACTTATTCCTGTCACCTTCATCAGCTTTCTTTCACTTAGGTTGGTGTAGATATGCAGAATAATTAAATTAACATAAACTGAAGTGCTAATGATACTATAATCTTCAAGATAACCTATTCTGGAAGTGACCATCTCAACTTTTTTTGACTGTGCTTCTTTACACTAGATGTTTACATAAAAATGCTTTCAGGATACACTTGTTGGCTAAATACTTGGCATTTTGTCTTTGTTTCTGCATGAGATTTTTGAAAGCTAATTAAAAAATCATAAAAGCACTTTGCGCATTAAAAAGTCCTTTTCAAGACTAATTGTAATTTGAAAATCTCGTCAGAAGTTTCTGGGTTTAGAATCTTCAATCTTCAGGATTGTCATGTTATGGCACCAGGTAGTCTACCCACTTCCCAAGAAAGATGAGACCCTTGTATCCTACCTGCCTACCCCAACTCAGGCAGCTCACAGAGCCGGAGGGTGTTCACCTAACCTATTCAGGGACCCTACGAGTAGCACCAGGCCAATAGAGGTTAGGGAGACCAGTCTACCTGCTTCCCAAGAAGGACGAGACCCTTGTATCCGACCCACCTACCCCCCCTCAGGCAGCTCACAGAATCGGAGGGTGTTCGTTTAACTTATTAAGAACCCCACAAGCAGCACGTTAGGCCAAATCCCTTAGATTTATGTATTACTCGTGACAGAATACAGATTCAAGATAGCCGTTGATAGTGACTGACTACGAAAACAGATTTGGTTTACAATAACATACAATCAAAACTGATCAGTGATAATATTAATAGCTAGCAAGATGTTAGTAAATAAATGTGCATAACATAGAGCACTTACCCAACAGGCGTCCCTATGGGGGGGAGAAGAGAGATCCAGCCCATCGACTAATCCCAGATGTTTCGATGGAGGGCTTCTTCCACAACATTCCCCTTATCTTTAGCCAATTTATACTATTTCTTTACTTTCAGGTGGAGCTTGGGTGGCTCTAGTCATAAATTCCTTTCATACCTTTGTTAGGATTGGTGTGAATTTTCCTCACTTCGATTTAAAGGTACAGGCTAAAAGAATTTCAGGGTGCAAGCTCAGTGAGGGTTGGTCACAGCCCGGGCAAGGGTCTCTGTTGAGGTGGATGTGTATTTTAGTATTATAATGAAGCAAAGTTCAGCTACAGGACACATTCTCACCATCACTGCTAAGGCAGCAGCTGTGATCCATCTTTCTTGACAGCAACCAGGCATTTATCTTCTTTCTCGCTAATAACAGGGATGAGCCTTGGTACCTCCATACCACTACTCGCCATTTCAAGGATGTTGCACAGGCCTTGTCTGTTCCAAGGACACTCTGTTCATCTTACAGCTGCTCTAATGTTACAGTCTCTAAGCTGAGCTTTGTGAAACCATATTTCTCCATCTTTCCCCAACCTCGGTTATTTTCCTACAAGGATGCTCCTTGCTTTTTCTCTTACTCTCTTCTCTCTTCCTTTCTTCTCCCTGTCTTTTTTCTTTCCTAGTATTATAATAGGAGAGCAATATCATGTTTGCCCACTTTTGAACAGAAAAATTATCACAATGTTTTCATTGTCATTTCTCATTATTTTAAAGATGAAAATGTTTTTGTTTTTAAAAGAGAAGAAAAAGAAAACATCTGCCAGGTTTTGTTTTGGCATCTGTTGCAGTGCTGTTTGATATGTTGAGCTGCTAATGATGCTTGTTTGCTTCTTTGAAGAGAGCAAAAAGTGACTTGTATGAGTTTCTCAGGAGACTGTGATCATTTGATTTCCAGTTTATTCCAAATGAGGAATACGCTAATTAAAACATTTGTGATATTGTTTCTGCAATTATTTGTTAATTATGATTGACTTAATGAACTACGTCTGCATACTCAGTTCTTTTGAGTGTTTTTGATAGGTCAGACAATTTGCCAAAGCGGAACTTCATCAAAGAAAACGCTGGAAGAATAAGTGTTATTTTCAAAGCAAGTCAGTTCTGAACCTACACCAGCCTGTGTAGCAGGAGCAGCAGTGGGCTTGAGGCAGTGCCAAGAACTGTCTTTTTCAGAGACATAATGTATACCAATGTTAATTTTTCTACAGCTGTCAATGTAGTTGAAATATACAGTTGTTTTACAATCCCTTTGAATCATGAAATATTAGAACCATTAAATTCTGCTATGTGACTTCTCAGCAGATATAAAAATAGCAGAATAGTAATAATGGGGCATTGCTAGCGCATGAAAAACAGGAATTGATTATTTTATGACTTTGAAGGTTTATTAAGAAAAAAATTGTATGCCAAAAATTGCTGTAAAATTAACAGTGAGAGCAAAAGCATGTAACATACTCAGTGCAATGGACCAAGGAGGTGACTTTTGTAGAAGAGTTCATGAATGGATCAAAAGCAGGGGCCTGAAGTTTAATAAATACAAGAGAATGGTTTGAGTAACAATTTTTAGCTGGACAGGTAGAGGCCATGTTTTAGAAATACTCTACAGGAAGATGTGTTGAGGCTTAAACAGTATGAAATCTATGGAAGTAAGAGACAACTTAGCACCCAAGTTACAGAACAATGTATGTGAGAAGACAGTAGGTCTGGTCTTTCTTCCTGTATTTGTATGACTGATGAAGGACTTAGCCACCCTGTCAGTTTTAATAACTTCTGTATTCGTAGGGTGTAAGAGAAGGATAGGAGTGAGTGGAGAGGGGGGAAGAAAGGAGCATGTGTAAAAAAGCTGATTCGAAGAGCTCAGACCTTTCTCCTATAGTGACTGAAAACAAATATTCTAGAATCGACAGTTTGAAGCAGGCCACTCTTACCCAAATTAATATATATGTGCTGAAAGTGAGTCCTTTTCCAAGACTGAAACAACAAAAAGAGATATCCTAAAAGCTCAAAGGACAAATATGAAGTGTTTGACATCCAATACTGAAGAAGTGTTTAAAATCATCATCTAGGAGATACTTCTGTTATGAAAACTACTGAGGTTTGGAAGTTTGTTCTCATGAGAAATAAAAAAGTAATGTTTCTAAGTATTCATTGAGAAATGCTGAGAGAAATGTAGCACATTCGTTCACCTTATCCATTCAAAACTTACCGTCAGGAACCATCTATTTCCTGACTGACCACAGTGACCAGAGCCAGAAGAATGGGGGGCTGTTATACCTCAAAGAGAAGTGGTGGCTCAGATACCTTCATAGGCAGTATTTGACATGTACATAACTGGTGTGGCCAACAGACAAATCTATTGCTGTGAACAAAACTTCATTGTTTGTTGATTTTGGTACAAAGGAAGTCCAGGTATCTCCCATGGACATCCCACTAGAGGAAGGTCTTAATGATCCACTGGATTAGGAATAAAATGATGGGTCCAAGGAGATCAAATAGGTTGTGTCCTATCCAATAAAAAACAACAACAACAACAAAAAAAAAAAAACCACAACAAAACCATTTCTGGCATTTTCACTCTGAGGTCCCCGATCTTTGAAGGAGACAGGTGAGCTAACCTCATAGTTTAAATGTAAGTCTTCTAACTGTTGGTTCATTCCACAAAGATTTTGAAGGGATTCTTCTGAAGGAGAAAAAAAAGTTAGATGATGGTGATCCTCTTAATTTCTCTGTGTTCATACAAGCATCCACTTCATAGTAGCCTGCCTGAGTAGCGTTTATGCTGTACAAAGTTTTTAGGAAATCTGTACTACTTTTCTACTTTTTTGCCTTTCCTCTGTCTCTGCCCTCTTAGATATACATATACAATAGGAAGATTAGATGTGGCTGGTCTGAATCCTTAGTTTACAGGTAAACATAATAGTTGATGTTTGTTCATCAGTCTTCCTCATACTGAGTGAAATACAAGTAGGAGCAGAACAAAGCAATAGTAACATTCTAGGCCTGTCTTGCTTCAGGTATTTCTGGTTTAAGGACCTGATGAACTTGTTATAACCCTTTATTTTACATTATTTCTTACGAAAGCATTGATTCCATTCTTGCTGGCTTTGAAACATAAGATGAAGCAGGACGTAAATGAGCTTGTATGTGGAATGAGGAAAGGCAAACTAGCTTGTATCACATCTAAAGCATCTTAGAAATACTGGTCAGATCAGAAGTATATCCTTTACCAAGGTTAGAAAAGACAGAGATGTATGATCAATGCAAATGTCAGAATATATATTTTGTGTACTTTCTGCTTTTGTCGTGCTTGGGGAAACTGAATTGTTACTTAGGCAAATTCTTCCTTCTAAATACAAGTGTTGAAATTGATGAGCAATAGCTCTTTTTAGAAACAGCATTCTAAAACTCATACATTATTTTTCTGGTCTCTTTTGCATTGACAGTTAATATGTTTTTTTCCCAGTTGGTGGAGGACTTTGTCATTCCTACTTCACATTTGAGGTGTGAAATACCAGAAGTGGAACAATTAACAAGGTTTCACTGAAGTCGTCAACAAAACAATATGGTTTCAAGATTTCATCTGTCGCATTCCTATTGCTTTGCACTGATTTTGGGTATTAAGTGCCACCAAATTTTTCTCTTCTATTATTCTTCCCTGCTGTACTACATTGCCAAATTAACATGTACTTTCTGATCTCAACCACAGCCCACTCAGCTGCTCTGCTAGCTTTCTCCTGCAAGAAGAGACTACGGAATTCTCAACTCAATTTCTCAATGCAATTATATGTGATCTTTCTGCAAAATTACCTTTTGCATCAATTTCCATTCATTTCTCAGAATTTCTTATGAAAGGTTGCTTGAGTGCTACAAAGAAATACTTTTTCTTTTTTTTTTTTTCTTTTTTGGCTGCATGGTAGTGTTGGAATTTTCTCTTAAAATTTTAACTTAAACACGGGTGTAGAATTAGTCCAGTGTTTCACGTGGGAGATGCTGAACATTATCTGTCTGAAATTTTTAGTCCATAAACATGTTTACATGTTAGTTTTCTGAAGGATTCTTATTTTGATGAGCAGGTATAAGGCAGATTCTTGTGCTGTAAAATGTGATGGTTCATGAGAGGCTGACTGTCATTAAGACGTCTAGGAACCATGCCTTATATAGTCACACAGAAAGAAATTCTCATGGAAACGGCATTATGGAGGTGGCAGCTGAAGCTCTATATTTTTTCCTAGGTCTAATTTTGCAGTTAAAGATTAACCCTTTATGATCTATGTAAAAATTACATTTATGTCCCCCTGAAAAACAGAATATGTGAGTATCAAAACAAATTTCTGAAAATGTACAGGAGAGTCGCTAGATCTCTGTGGGACTTAGAATTAACTCTGCGCCAGATTACACTACTGTTGCTGAAATTTTGGGCAAGAACTATATTTGGGTATTCTAATGTGGCTAGAATTAGCAGTAATTACCAACTAATATCTTTTTTCACTGAAAGGTTTTTTCTTCATTAGAGGCTGGCAAGCAATGTCCAGAAAACTCTATACAGAACTATCTTTTCCCCAATATCTTTCTCATATTTCGCAGTTCATGATGGGCCATTGTGAAACAGATGGGTAAAATGTGGACAGTGAAACTACCAAGGTAGCAATAATGAGGTAGTAAAATAGTACACAGTCAAGTGCAGACTGTGATGTCAAGTGGCTGAATTGGCAGTTATAAGTAAGAGCAAGCACACAGTCCACAGAGACTTTTAATTTGATTTCTAAGGCACTGTATGGCTTTGAGAAGCTGGTAATGTTGGAACCTGAGCACAGAGCCTGAAGACTGCAAACACTAACCTTGCAAGCCACCTCCTTGTGGTTTCTTTAGATTTAGGAGGAAGCAGAAGGAGAAACAGCAATCTGTCTGGAGGGTGTTGCTGCTTTTCTGTGTTCTTGCTGGTGACTGTAAAAGCCCACATTCTTCATTAGTTGCTTAGTAATTGTGTTGTTATATCTCCCACACAGGTCCATGGTACCTTGCTATAACATTTACTAGAGTGAGAAAATACTGCACTGCCTCATCAAAGATATCTGCAGCTAACATGCTGCCATCAAAGAGCTGGAGCTTGGTCAGAGCACCTTGATGTTTGCTGTGTGAGATAATGGCTTGCTGAGTATTGCTCCTTAAGCTTTTAAATACTATTAATTTTCTGTTTTACCCCTCTTTTTGCTGATCATCCCATTTTATGATATTACTTTGGCAATACAACCAATAACATAGCAATACTTGCCATTCAAAGGTGACTTCTAAAAGAAGGTACTCTCCAAATACTATTCAGCTGTGTCTGATAGTTTTGTCAGTCAACAGGGTGTGTGGAGAAGTTGAGAATATAGTTTTGGGCAGATACAACATGTGCAGTGTGCTGCTGAAAATACCTTTCAGGATCAAATGAAAACAGAACTTCAATGGATTAATTGTGCGGGTGTCGCAATACAGTTGTTACCAGAGCCATAGAACAGATTTCTAGTGGATTTTTACTTTACATTAGAAACTTGTGCCATGGCAACAGCAGTGCCTCTTAAAGATGTAATTCTGTCATTATAATTTATCTGTTACAGCTCTTTTCATTATTACTAACAGCTGTTACTCTTCTGAATGTGCTTTAGTTTTGAACATGGAATCTCGTGAGATATAAATGTGAATAAACTGATTTCAAACTTTACGTAAGTGCAAAATTCACAGTATTTAGTATGCTTCTGGTTTTGCTAACATGCTCTGCAGTCTTGGAGTCAGATTCAGAAAATAGATACGTGAGTTTGATGAAGCATCTGTAAATTATAACTCAAATACAAAAAGTGAGAAACGGTATTCCACAGAGTTCTATATATGTATCACAAGCAACTATGCTGGGGTGCACTAGTGTGTAAATAAATAGCTCATTGAATTGCAATCTGCTGTCTAAATACCAGTTTGGTTGTATATAAACTGGTGATAATAGCAATATGTATTTGTGGCTTTGAGATTATGGCAGAACTGAATTTATTTGTAGTTCCAAATATAAATGTTTTCCGTGCTACACAGATATGGCAGTATCGCAGCGATTTTCAGAAGTAATCCACTCCAATGGGTTAGCTGTATGTGCACTGGTAGTAACACTAAAAATTGGTAAAAATGACATCTGTTTATGTTTTGGTATTTAGGATACTATTTACAAGTAAAAAGATAAGGTGGTAAGAAAGGCAATATCTGGTGAGGAAGTAAGATCTATGTTGGCTTTTTTTTTTTTTTTAAGATTACTAAAATAAATTTTTTGCAAAAAAAACCCCAATAAATTCTCATAAGCAGAAAACTTCCCTCCACTGGGATTCAATCAAAGATCTTGAACTTCTTTATCTGTTATTCTTTCTCTCTGGCATTCCCATGCTCTTTCTACTCAGAAAACTTCACACAAGCCTATGAGAAAGAAAACCTAATATTGACTTGCTCTTCACTGAGTATAGACCTATGCAATGCAATTGCATATCATACCATTTCTTAGTCCTAGTTAAGCTGGTTGAAAAAATAAATATAAAACATCTAATGAAAAGGCTCAAAAGTACATGATAAGGTTAGGGTATAGAGCATGATAGAAATGGAAAGTCTGAATTTCTCAGAAATATCAGTAGATTTAAGATTAGTTCTAATCACACAGAATATCAATCATCAGTATAGACATCTCAAAGGATTTTTTTTCAATACACAGCAGTATTCAAAAGAACAAGAATAATTTTGATCCATTTAAAACCAGACAGAAAATAATACATAAAACACATCACCACTAAGCCTCAGAAGAAATACTGAATTCAGTATCAGTTGTCTTAAAATTAATGGCAGAAATATGCAACAATAAAAAACACCAATCTCGCATATGGGTAATTATTAAAAGCTCAGGAAGATTTTTTGTTGGTTTTGTTAGTTTTTTTCTTCAGTAAAGTTGCCTATTTTAGCAAGGATACAGTAGAAATATTGTATGATCCTGTTTAGACTTTCTCATAGTTCAAGTTCTTGAGACTGAGATGTTGGGAATTTGCATAAACAATGAAGACAAGTAGTTTCAGTTCTAGATATGGTGTAGTTTGAAGAGCTTATTCAGTATCTCATGTTTCAGGTCTTTGGTCAAAAAATACTCTCTTGAAATAAGACAGAAAGCTAGTAGTTTTATCACTGTCTATTTCATGGATTATTTCTTTCCTCTTGTGGTTTCTTTGGAACCATACAGGGATTAGTAGGCTACTATACTATTTAAAGCACAAGTTTAGTTCATCTCTGTACTCTCACTATTCCTGGAACATAAAAGTATTAAGCAGTAACAGCATTATGAAGCTAAAATAAAAATACAAATCTGTATTAAAAGAGCATTAGACTTTTTCTTTTTTTTTCCTGACAAATCCAGTCTTTTTCATTGTTCATCATATATATGGATTGCATTGCTCAAAATCATGGGGTGAAGAGGCATAGCTATGACATCTTTGCTTCCTTTGTCATGTAATTAACAAAGCTGTTAGTTAAAGCAAAAAGTAAAAAAGTGTCAAGGAAAAGAACTGACAGCTAAGGTAGCTGAACACTACAGAGAGAATGCTCAGTCTCTGACAGAGCTTTTGTTATGCTGATCAAGACAGACCAAACTTTATCCAAATAGTCATTAAAAGTATTCCTTTGTTATTTGGCAGCTGAATTTGAGACATTAGGGGTCTGACTTAACTACTGAGGTCAATAGCAATTGTGCTATATTCTGTGTTGTACAATGTTAAGTACTCTAACAAGGCAAATCTTAAAAGAATTTCAAATTGAATGCCTCAAATTTGTAGACATTTTCAGCATTATATCTTTGGTCCCTTATTTCCCATTTATCAAACTAGGATGTTATCACACTACAACCTTACCCTGTAAAGATATAAGTTCATAATTGTGAACCCATTGGATAATGGGCATCATAAAAAAATCTAAGGAATTTGATATTCAAAGAAGAATTTGAATGTTGTGCAATAAATAGGCAACAGAACCATTCTTTTTGAACAAAGAGAATATAAACTATTGAAGTGCTTCTCCATCACTGAAAGAACTTCATTTTGAACACAAAATGGGCAGTTGGTTTGTTGAGTTTTTTCTTAAATGGTAGGTGATGATATAATAAGTGAAATATAGTGCTGCTAATGCATAAGAAGACTAAACGTTACACAGGCAACCTTCATTTTCATCTTTCCTGACTTTCTTGAAGTGCTTATATGTGTCTTTTAAAGATGAAAGTTATACCTACGGTAGAATATATAGACTTACGCATGCACAATAAAATGACTGTACTGACCGGCCACAACGTATAGTGAGTAGCTTTACTCTCTAGGATCCACTGACTATCAATCTGATCTCTGACTGGTGAGAATTTACTTACTTCTTACCCATGTAGACATGTAAAATAAGATGCGTCAATCTGGAGCAGAATCCCAGCTACAGAGTTTTTCATGTGAAGGAAAAATACCAAAGTCAATCACTATTTGCATAATTTATTTTTAATTTTAAGTTCACCTTCAAAATTGCAGACATACAATTAATTCAGCAACTTTCAGAAATCAAAGAAAGTGAGAATGTCCCATGTCCTTTCCCCAAAACAGAGCTTTTCTGGCATTATTGATTCCTTAAGCTCTATCAAGTCCCCCATACAATCTTTTGCCATAACACCCCACATCATTTTAGTTGCAAAATGTCTGAAGACTATATTCTAGTCAGTTGTTTCCTAAAGAAAAGTAGGTTTTCTTAGGTTGCACTCATAATCTTGGTTTGAATTTTATCATAATATTTTACCAAATAAGAAAAACTAATGTTACATTTTTAAGCATCTGACTAGGAAAAGAGCTGATGATGTTTTGAAGTACACACCAAAATCTTTCTTTCATTCATATAATCAAATACTGCCTTCTTTTAGAAGTGATATTTTGAGATTTTGGGCATTTGGTTTTGGTTTGGGATTTTATTTTTTTTTTTTTTCCAAGCAGATGTTTCAGCAAATAGGAGAAAACGGTTTAATTTCTTTGCAAATTATTACATAATGCTGTGTTTGATTCCTTCTCATAGCTAGTGCTATGCATACAGTCCTACAGTTAGAGTCTACATATGCGCATACAACTTCTAGCAAGAATGAGATGAATGTATTTGCCTTTAACAAAGTAGGTATAGAGATGCAGCTGTTACTGGGGACACAGTTATTCTGAGTAGAATATGTTAACTTAATGCCATGTGGATAGAGTGATGTTATCCATACCAGTACTGTAAATGAGGTAGTACAGATAGAAAAAGGTCTCTTTCTTTTTTTTACCCCCTTTTTATTTTCTCCTCCTAGTCCTTACAGCAACAGGCATAAACAGAGCTATAAATCTTTAATAATCCACTCTGTGCCAAAAAGTGCATTTTTCTGTAGTTTATTTTTTTTTGTGTATTTGTACTGAATTGCATCTAAAACTTGGTTCAAAAAGACTTGATTTCCTGGTTTTTTGTTTTTTGTTTGTTTTTTTTTTTAATGGTTACTATTACTCTGAATATGTTTGCAAAAGTTCCCAGAAATAAAAACAACACTCAAATCTATTCTTTAGAGACTGTCAGTAAAAAAGCGTCGTAGTGTAAATTCACTATTATTATAATGACTGCAAGAACTAAAATTACTAACAATACTCCTGACAATACTGGTTCGTCATGTGTTTTACTGCCTACAAACTAACTAGCTAATTCATCATAATAAACTGTATAATTTGTGCACATTTCAACTTAATAACAAATTAAATGAGACAACCATTAGCTTGATGGCATAGCAATGGAATTTTGTCTTATAAATTTGTTTTTTTCATGGAATTTATTTGTAGCACCGACTGGTTTTGGCTGGTTTTCAGACAAGATAAAATAGTTAAGTTTAAGGAGAGAATTGCTTTTTAAGAGACTAATAAATCAATTCATGCCATAAGTGTCTTTTGTTTCTGTATATAAGAAAGAACCAAGCAGCATACAAAAGTCAGTTTGCAGAGAGTAAGGGTTTTGTTGTTTGCAGTATTTTATCACCCTGTTTTTTCACAAGGTAATCTCTCATTTCAGAGCGTCTTTGCCAGGGAGAAGCATCCACTGAAAGTGAGCTTTCTGAAGGACACCCCACTGAACAGTTTGCAGGTTTACTCCATGGATCATCACCCGCGTGTGACCCACCTGATAATCCATTCCAGCTATACAGCGAAGTAAGCCAGTGCAGTGGTCCACTAGAGAAAAGCATTTTGAGCAAGAGCACAGTTCAGCAGATACAGCTACAGAAAGAAAGCAACACTGATCCACCTGTTAAGAAAAAAAAGCCACCAGTTGTTAACAGAACCATATTTCATACTAAAACTAAGCCAGTAGAAAATCATACGTTGGTTGGCACATCAACCAGGATAAGTGAACAATGGGTTATCACCACTGGGGGATTTGTTGAGCGAGCATGCACGCTTGGGAGAATACGATCTTTTCCAAAGACTTTGCTTGAAATGCATTTGTGCAAAAATGTGTCAAAATCTGATTCTAATCTTATCACCCATCCACCAAATGATAAAAAAGCAAGAAGCAACTGGAGCGAACCCACACCGAGCCAGCAGTGCTCCAAAGGGAATTCGGAGAGAACACCTTCCTTCACATCAGAATGGGAAGAAGTAAGTTATATTTATTTCTAAGAAAATATATGGTATTGTGAAAATGGTGTTATTGTTTGAACTAAAAAAATCATCTTCCACACTACAGATTTTCTGAGGCTATGTCCTAGTGTAATGTATAGTAGTTTGACAGCTGGAGCAAAATGCAGTGCATTTCTGTCCAAACGCTGCATGCTTAATGAAGCCTATTGTGTCCATGGGGAATGAACTTAACCAGAAGTAATTCTACAATTCGTTGTGACATTGAAATTATTTTCTACTAAAGCCTCACCACCAACACTAATAAAATTGGTAAAGTACTTTGTAGCTATGTCCATATTTAGATACTTGATAATTATTTCCCACCATGGCAATGCCCACCAGCAAAAGACAAGAGAAGACAGGAATGGAGACTCTAAGATTTTTAGGTTGATTATGCATTCTACAAACTCTCCCTATATAACGTTATCTAACTGGTATGTAACCTGTGTACAGAATGCTTGGCAAATACCTTACTCTTTTGTGGAGTGGGAATACACTTACAGCTAGCGTGAATTCAGGGCTATTAAAAGAAATGTCCACACTGAGTTTGTAGTGCACATGCTTGCTCCTACCAGAGAGTTTATTTTAGTTTTATAACTAGATTTAAAATAAATTTTAAACACCTCTTTTTTTCCTCCTGTGTTAAATTTCAAGGATGCAAATGGTTCTTCATAGACACAAAACTCTCCATCTTACTGAGGTAAATTAAAAGTGGGAAATCTTACTCCTATTACAAAGAAGCAAGCTTTTCTCTTTGAAATTACTGCTGCAGAAAATCTGTTTATATCCAGAGTACTATTTTATTTCAGAAAGAACCCAGGGCTTGTGTTTGGTTATTTTTCCAGAAAAAAAGTTTCCAGCTCATCTAAATGCCTGTTTTGATATGGCATCTGAAGGTAGTTTTTGTTGTAAAAGTACAACTTTCTCAGTGACATGTTCTTCAGATCAGGTTTTGATCTTAATAATTTGGATACATTGTTATGAGTCCTGATATGAGTCGGGTCCAAGTTTGCCTTTTTAGGAGGACATCAAGTTCTGGTTGTTCTTAAGAGTAAGAAAAAATGTAGTTTATTTTAAAAACAAAAGGTCTGAATTCTGAATCTGCAGATTCTGACATTATTTCCAGATTGTCCTGGTTTCTCATATCACCAGTGGCGAATACGTAGTTTTTTAAATGGAGGCTAATTTTTTTCTAATTTTCCTAATATTAATCTTAGTAAAACTTGATAGTAAGTGTCTGCCTTCTTAGACAACACCAGCTTTTGATTCACTTTTTATTTTGTCTTGTTCTTAAAGAAAAAAAAAAATAGGTATAATATTTTTGACATAGTAAGGTCAATGTAACTTAGAAATGCGCAAATGAGTTTTGGGATCAACGTAATGCTGTTTCATGAACAATATCATTCTGTGGAAACACATCTATGTTTCATGCCTATTTGTGGCCTTGAGGCAGATGGAAAAAAGGAGCATAAGAAATTCTCTGGAAATCTTCAATGAACAATTGCTTTAGTACTTCATAGCACACGAAACAATATTCTTATGTGTTAATATTACTGCTTAAATAGATCTCTGCTGGTTATACCTACATGACCATAATCATAAGTATGAACTGTAGAAATAGAAATGCTAGTCTTAAGCTTTATCTTTGCTACTATATAAATGTTACAAAATAAAAATCAAGGTGGAGAAATTGTCTACCTTTGATTTTTGTGTTTTGCAATCTTGATTGTTGTTTTTTTAACTATAGTAATAGTGCCAGAAATTTATGCATGAAAACCCAAAATGATGTGACAAAGATGGGGCCCATCAATTGTTTTCACTTTTCTCTTTTGTAGATTGATAAAATCATGAGTTCTATAGATGCTGGAATTAATACGGGACTGGGGGAGATGAGTGATCACACTACAAGTAAGGAAAAACAACTAACTACTGTTTCATTTTGACTTAACTGTCTATAGGGAAACTGTGGATAAGATATTGCTAAGTAGCCCACTGTGTTGAAATCATTTGTAGGTATTTGAATAACCATGAACAGAATCAATGTTGTTTACTGTTGGAGGTACATTAGGTCCAGTATCCTGGAGCTGTTACTTTAAATAGCACATTGGAGTCATTAATGTTGTTTTGAAATCTTACCAGAAAAAATATTCCATTAATGTCTACTTACTGAGGCCTTCGTGGTAGGGGGACATTTTCCAATCTTTTTCAGCTGAGTTTTTGTTTGGAACAATGGGACCCTGAGTGTATCTAAACCAGTTGCTGCTGACACTTTTTAAAGCATCATGTTACCTAATAGTGCTTTGATCGAATACTTGGCACAGGGCTGAAAATGTTGCTGACAGCCAGTGACTGGTGTTAGCAATGTAGGGAAAATTTGCAAACCTTGCCTACCATGGTGACTTCTAAGAACTCCACGTCATGCCTAGCCTTTTGGTGTGTCAGTATAAACCTGTGCAGCAGTGCTGATAAGAATTTTGAAAGTATTTTACTATATCTTCTTCCTAACTCGTGGGAAGAAAGCTGACTTGTACATCTGAATAATTTAGTCTTGAGGCAAAGCTATGTTAATTCACCTGTACTGGTACATTCCTGTTAGCAATTCCAGTTACTTGGGTTTATCTATTGGACAGGAGACTTTGTACCTTATTGCTTAAAATTAAAAAAAAAAAAAAAAAAAAAAAGGAAAAGTATATTTAACAACAGCCCATTTCATAGAGCATTATATCTGTACAGGATAAAACTGTGTCATCAATTAAATAGAGTGGACACAGCTATTTTAACAGTCACTGGACAATGAGAAGGAGATCTAAGAAAAAGAGGAGAAACTGATTTGAATACAAATGTAATTGCAGATAAAACAAGCAGATTCAGATTATTATTGCTCTAAAAAAGTAAGGGGCAATATAACGAAAAATGCTAGGCATGTTGTCCTGGCAGGCTGGTTTTGATTCCTGAAACTTGCAGTGTTGGAAGGGAGAATTATTCATAGAGAAACTCTTGGTTAAGGGAGAATTAATAATTTCTGACTTTACTGAAAGTAATTCAGGATTTTCTGAATTTGTGTCCTGGGTTCAGCAGTAGCAGTCATTTTTTCTCCTTCTTAGCAGCTGGTGCAATGCTGTGTTTTTGACTTTCAGCCTGGGAACAGCGCTGATAACGCTGATGTTTTTAGTTGCTGCTCAGTAATGTTTATTCTGATCAAGGA